>PVLC010024257.1:0-24855 GCA_004027655.1 Graphiurus murinus
GAAGAAGAAGAAGAAGAAGAAGGAGGAGGAGGAGGAGGAGGAGGAGGAGGAGGAGGAGGAGGAGGAGAAGAAGAAGAAGAAGAAGAAGAAGAAGAAGAAGAAGAAGAAGAAGAAGAAGAAGAAGAAAAGAGAAGAGAAGAGAAGAGAAGAGAAGAGAGAAGAGAGAATGAATCTGAAATAATCATCTCTACCTGGAACATTATTTGTAATGTTATTCTGTAATCTATGATCACTTAGCATCTCCCAAACTTAATAGCTTTTTACAGTAACATATACTGCCTCTTAATTCTGAAAATTGGCCAAGCACTGCTCGGGCTCCCTATGTTCGTGATCACAGCACTTACATGGCTAAAAAGCCCACTTCCAGCTGGGCTGGTGGTGTATGTCTATAATCCTAGTATTGGGAGGCTGAAACGATAGAAGGATGATAGGTTTGAAGTCAGTTTCAGCAAGAAGGGAGATTCTTGGTAACCTAGTGAGACTCTGTTTCAAAAGAAACAAAAAAATGAGTTGGGGGTGTAGCTTGGAGGTGTAATGCCCTTGGGTTGGTTCAATCCCCAGAGCTACAGAAAAAAAATAAAATAATGTATAAATAAAAATCCCACTTTCTTTTCAGAGTGTTGGCAGTTTGTACTGGTTGTGCTGTGGCCTCTCCATATGGTCTCTTGGGCTTCCTCACAGCATGGAGGTGGGTTCTAAAAAGGAACATTATGAGAGTGAGGAAGTGTGTTCTAGTCATCTGTCATCATCAGGCCTTAGCTCAGAAATCCAGACTCTACTGTAGCACTCTGACTGCCCAAACAGTCACATGACTAGCACACCTGCAAGAGGAGGGGGGAGGGCCCATCTTTTGAAGACAAAACTGCATTTACATGCAAGGAGGTAAGTACTGACAACATTTATATCTGGAGACTACTAGATAACCACACATGAGCTGCAAAAACATAGTTTTACATGTGACTTCTTGGCGAAATTATAGCTTTTATCTTTCAGGAATATGTTACAATACAAACAATCTGATAATTTCTTGCAGAGTCTAAAATAAACTTCCAGAGGACTCTGACTCACAACATGGTTAATCTTTCCCATACCTTACCAATTAATGCTTCTCCTTTGAGACCTGCTAAGCCAAGCCAAGCCAAGAAATACATTTTCCTGGGCTATTAAAATATTATCCTCCTACGAAATACAAAGGGAATGCGGCATGTGCTGATTATCTTGTCTCCAGAATGCCTTGTTATGTCTTTCTTTTAATGAGGACCTTATTTGTGAGATTTGTGAGCTGTGAAATGCATCGTAATTAATTTTGGGATATTAATTGATTTTAAATATTCTATAATCATAACCAAGAAGAATACATTTAATTATTCAGTATAGTCAATCTCATGTTACAAGTGATTTAAAGTAAGATGTTGGCTGACTATGCCTATAAATATGGCAGTTGTCACAAAATGAAAATGGCAAAAAAGACATTTGAGAAACTCAGCTTTACAGCTTCATACCAAACTAAGTTTTAATAGAAACCTGCTTTTCAAGAATATTAAAATGTATCTATGTGAATATGATAAAATCATCCTAGAAACATTTCTGTGAAAAATTGCATAACAAACCATCTATGTTTACAGAGTTAGTAATGTTAGATACAGTGGCCAGTCTATCCGACTTCTTTCCTTCGTTCCTTCCTTCGTTCCTTCCTTCGTTCCTTCTCTCTCATATCTTTCTTTCTTTCTTTCTTTCTTTCTTTCTTTCTTTCTTTCTCTCTCTCTCCCTCTCTCTCTCTCTCTCTTTCTTTCTTTCTTTCTTTCTTTCTTTCTTCCATGTTCCATGGAGCCTATAGCTGATAAGTTTTAGTTATCCTTTTCTCTCTTCATGGAAAATTGGACATTTCTGCTCAAGACTCAGACACTACTTTTGTTCCTGAGCATCATGACATTAATACACTCAACTGACATTTGGCATAATCACAACTTGAGAGAAGACACCCACAAACAAGTGTATACAGATTTGTTGTGACTTTTAAGTAGATCTTGATTCATAAGCTAGGCTAAGTGAATACAGACATAGGACTATTTTTATTTCTGAGTGCCAATACACATGGAAGTAGAGTTAGTCACAAGTGACTTGACATCTCAGCATTTAAAAATTACATACATTATTTTATTATTACATTTAAGTTCAAAGAATTTCCTTTATAAAAATATAAAAAGTCTGTGAATTATTGAAATGAGGAGAATCTCTGGCCCCACTTATTTTCCTTGAGAAACCCATTAGCAACTTAAATGGAATTTGGTTCAATGAGTGACTGAGTGGGTAGGGACCAGTACACCTGGCGCTGATGACAGGGCACTGAGCTCAGATATGGCATGACTAATGCTCTGCCTTGCAAAGCTCATTTCAGTGACAGATTTGCAGCTCCATCACTACAGGAGTCTCCTAATTTTTCCTATTTAATATGTATCCCGTATGTTCTTCCACCTCCACCACTACCCTGTATCGTTTGGAGAGAAAGATATGTGGCTACCCCAGTGTAGGAGTGACATGGATGAACAAGCATGCCTACCATAGTAAGTACAAGTAATACCAATGGTCATCCACTCACGATGCCTCCAGGTACAACACAGCCATCACCCAGAGCATGCAACACCATGGACATCCTCTTGAATGGCGGCTGTGACAAGAAGACAGAATATGTTGCTGCAATCCACTTGTTCAGTCTGACTGTACAGGCTAGTATTTATAATAGATCTTGTGCACGATAAGCAAAATATTATATTTTATTGAACGCACATCTAAGAGTCTATGTTAGCCAGATTTTCATCACTGTCACCAAAATACCTGACAAGGAAACTTAGAGGGGGAAAAGTTTATTTTGGATCTGGGATTCAGAGGTTCAGTCCATGATGGGCAGCCTCTCAGGCAGAAATGTCATGGCAGAAGTTTGTGGCAGAGGACAGCTGTTCTTCATGGCAGCTAAGAAGCAGAAAGAGAGAGAAAAGGGCCAGGGGCAGCAGATATAGCTCCCAAAGCCACATCTCTAACAATCCTCCAGTCATAGTCCTCCTTCCTCCAGTCACCACCCAGTAAATTCATCCAAATTAAATTATTAATCCATCAAGTGTATTAATCCACTGGTATGACTTTAGGGGAGATGCTGGAAATAAATAACAATATCACTATTTTAGAACTCTTGGGAACCACAGGATGAAATTAGCATAATTGACCTAATGAGATTGTCACCATACCTTGCATATCTTAAGTAATGCCAATTCCCTAATTTTCCATTATTATTACCCACTTTTATATTCCGTTCTCTCATCTGAGCCTTACTCCATGAAACCTTCGCTGAGAAATGCTCTTATTTCCTGTGAGATTTAAACAATCAGAGAAAAGCGTTCCTCATTGTTCTCATCAGAACCAGCCCACGTTATACTCCTTTGCAAAGACATGGTCTTTTGTCTTCTTTCAATTTTGAAATCTTGGGGGTGATTTAATATTATCCTAATCTTATCTTCCGCATCTAAACCTCTACCTTTCTTAAAATACAATAGCACCCGCTATTTGGATTCTGCTTTATGGTTTTGAAAGCATTCTCAATTTGATTCAAAACTCCCAGTGACTCAGAAAGGACAAAGGCATTCAATATTAATTTGAAAGAAAAATGTTATTAAGAACATATTATGAGGCAGACATGTCTAGTCTCCAGACAGTGAAAATAAGGATAAGGTCCCAGGATTACAGTAAACTGCCTACCTTGTTACTTTGATTCTGGGTCATTCCTTCTTTCTGATCCTTCCTCCACATTACTGCTAGAAAATATTGCAAAAACACTCTGGCTTAAAGACCTAATATCACCCCCTACTGAGTATATAAAAGTTCCCCAGCATCAACTTGCAATGTGCAATTGGCTTGTCTTTCTCAGTTTTCTTTACAGAAATTTAAAAAAATACCTTTACTGGTGCATTATCATCTTAGAACCTCACATCATATTGTAGTTCATGGTGATAGTGACATACTTGCACAGAGCAATTGGTGAGTTTTCCCTCAGCTATGGAATTTTTAATTCCTAAACTCCATTCTGATTACGCAAGTCTGCTCATGTTCTTTCAAACATTTTGAGGTTTTTTTCTTCATTTTTTTTCCTAATATTTCTTTTTCCTCAAATGCATTCTCCATCATTTTGGAGTGTAAGTTCCATGTATTTTCTTTACAATTGAAATACTCGAGGGAGGATATTTTAAGCACTTGAACCCTTTAGGGTATTGTCTTCCACAGCATTTAGCATTTAATCGTTCTCCAATTATTTTATGCCTTAGGTCTAATCCTGAGCTACATTGCAAACCTGATAAAGGAGAAGTCACATGGATGAGTACTTTTGTATTTATCATATGCCTAGAATATGATATATATATATATATATATATATATATATATATATATATATATATATATATATATATTTCCTGGACTAGCATTTGATCTTCGTAGACACCAGGAAGACTGATTTAGCCCAACAAGGGAAGCGATCCCATAGTTCATTTCAGTGATGTGGGTGATTTGGGGCTTGTGGTGTCTCTCAAAACACACCGTATGCCAGCATCCGCTTGTATTTAACCTTTGTTCCAATCACGCTCATCGGAAACATGGTTTTTGCCCTTCACCAAGGCTAATCAACACAAAACCACTCTCAGGAAGAATTCTGACCATCAACTTGGCAGCCACTCTTCCTCCAGCCCAGCCAGGAGTTACATCAGATATCCCAGAACTGTGTGACTCATTCATACCTAGTGTTGCTGCGGTGACAGTATGTTTTCAAAGGTAAGAAGAGAATGTGAACATTAGGACACATGCATATGTCTAGGGCATTCTTTTAAGCTCATAGAGATTATCTTTTTTTTTTTTTTTTGAGTACTGGTTAACGAATAGATTTAAAGTCCCATAAATGTGGTCATAACATAACAAGTATATTTTTTACTTTCCTGCCTGTAAGAATCACACCTTGTTTTACATGTTATTTTCAGAAAGTGATTGGAACCGACAGTGGCAGTGAAAGATTGGTGCTAGTGTAATTTCAGTTTTCACTTTTTGGTATTCTTCTTATCTTGACTTCCAGATCAAATTCAGCTTTCCATTACACACCATTTCATGATAATGAACAAAAATGACATTTGTTTTGATCAGGTTCAGACATAGAAGGGCGCCTTATTTCTGTCTCAGACAAGGGATTTGTAACATTGCTCTGCTGTTAAAATTCATCTCTTTCATGTAATAAAATTATGCAGGGCTCATATAGATATAGGGAAAGTGTGAGTCTCATTAAAATAAAGTGCTATACACTCAGATAACTTTCAGAACAGTTTAAAAATCAAATTATGTTTGCATTTCAGGAAGTCCAAAATTATGACATTTATTTCAGAAATATGTTACTGAGGTATTTTCCTGAATTATCTCTTAGAGCGATACCTCATTGTTAAATTTTGGACTCAAGGGAAATCAATTCCTATGGCCTTTTTACAGGATTACTCAGAACACCAAAATCAAATTTCCTGACAATTTCCTCTTTCTTATATTAGTTATTTGTTTATTTGATTCTGGGGATTGAACCCAGGCACATTCTGCCTCTGTATTACATCCCCAGCCCTATTTATTTATTTACTTACTTACTTACTTACTTACTTACTTACTTACTTACTTGATACTGGAGATTGAACCCAGGTACATTCTGCCTCTGTATCACACCCCCCCCCCCAGTCCTATTTATTTAATTACTTGGTATCACGGATTGAACCCAGGATCATTCTGCTTCTGTGTTATACTCCAGCCCTATTCATTCATTCATTCATTCATTCATTCATTCATTCATTCATTCATTTAATTTTAATAGGATTCCACTAAGTTGCTGAGATGGGCCTTGAACCTGTGATCCTCTTGACTCAGCCTCCCATGAACTGGAATGACAGGTGTGTGCCACCTCCATTTCAATGTAGGTGTCAAATCCTCAGTTTCAGATACAAAACATGGGTTCACAGGGGAGAAGGTGGAGGATTCCTCCTGTAACTTTCAGCAGAGCTGAAAGTTAATCCCACAGAGTAAAGAGCAAAGGGAAGCCGCATCCCAGCTGTGCAGGATTAATATAAGGCCTCTCCTCACCGGGCGGCATCTTAAATTGAAAGTGCTCTCAGGTCAGTACGGTTAATGAGTCTTATTTACAGGAAGTAATTTAAGTACTGACTTAGCTTCCACATCATGTAGAACTGTGCCTTGACCTACAAGAATAATAAATACGAGTTGTCGAGGTCTATAATAGAAAACGTGCTTACAATGTATGTCCTGGGAACGCATCAAAGGAGCTGGTGGATGAGTAATTATTCCCTCCCTAGGGAACAGGAGGAGTAGGAGCCAGGAAAACCTGTTAGAAAGAAAAGGAACATAAGTGAATGACTGATTTCTGGTTTAGTGAGATATGTTACCAAATCAGAAATACATGGAGTATCTATGAGGCTGGGGAAACTAGTTAAAATGTGAAATTTTATTATTTATTTATCTATTGGTACTAGAGTTTGAACCCAGAAGCATTCTACCTCTAAGCTAAACCCCAGCCCCATTTTATTAGTTAATTAGAATTCAATTGAGTTGAATTCCTAGTTGGGCATAGGATATAACCTGGCGCAACGTCTCCTCGCCTGTCTTTGAGTAACACTTCTTTATTATAAGAATCTTAAAATTTGGTCTTGGCTTGGTGGGACACGCCTGTAATACCAGTACTCAGGATGATGACAGGAGGATCACAGGTCTGAGGCAAGCTTTAGAAACTTAGCAAGACCTTCAAAAACTTAGTGAGAAATTGTTTCAAAAGAAATAAAAATGTAGAAGGCCTGGGGTTGTAGGGAGGAGGTAGAATGCCTGTGCGTTCCATCCCCGGTACCAAAAAATAAAAAATCTTGAAATTTTACCGAGCATCATCTATCTTCCCTGCTTAGCCTGGGAAGCTCTTACCTTTACTCCTGACCAGAACCAGAGAGCGTTTTTCTCCTCCTCCTTCTCCTCCTCTTCCTCTTCCCCCTCCTTCTCTTCCTCTTCCCCCTCCTCCTCTTCTGTGAGTTGCCCAACTGTTAGCAGAATCAGCCATAATATAACACAATGAATTTTCTTGTTCTTACTCTCTGACAAGGACTTTCTCGGTGCAAGCCTGCAGCACCAATGCTGAGGGGTAAACCTTGATTCCTAGCAGAGTGGGCGAGTTTTCAAGTTGATGAGCTTTTGGCTAAATAAAACCAAAGTATGCCCTTATAATCTCACATTTTCTAGACATATTTGGTCTAGGTTTTCTAATTTGAAATTCTCACTTTTAAGGAAATCACTCACGCGGGATGTAGCAAAAACAACACAAAGAGCATGAGTGTGTGTGTGTGTGTATGTGCACGTGCACATATGTGTGTGTGCATGTTTATGCTTGTATATGTGTTTGCACACCAATGTAACTCTTTCCTGTATCCTTCACTGCAATCTAGGATATTAACCAACCAATATTTTTAAATGCACAGTTCTGATATGGTAGGGAAAGGAATGTTTAGCTTGGATTTAATCATTAAGGAATTAAATCTTTTTAACTATTCTCTAGATATAGAAACCTCGGAAAGCACCTGAGCCTCTTGAAATGTTTATTTCATCGTTTGCAAACTAGTGATAAAGTTAATGCCCACTTCAAAGAGTTCCTATGGTTTGAAATAATATTTTTTCTAAAAGTTCTTTATAAAATGAATCACCACATTAAAAATCAGAATTGTTTTCACTCACAATCCTTTAAACATACTCTTTGGGCATAATACCACTGCATTTCAATTCTCATTTTTACTACTAAGTCTTCCGTTCCACTGAGAACTTCTCAACTGCCAATACCTTGTTTCCCTGAAATTGCAACTCCATGTGAAATATAGTAGGTTCTCAAAACATGTCGATTAATGACTGCATTCAGGACTACATGCATATTGAAAAAAGAAAAGCAGAATGTTTTATTCCATAATAGGTTATAACCTAGAATCTGTAGCCACAGCTCTGTGGTCTTGGCCTCCTCATACTTCTTCAACAGACTCTAGAAAAATAAATCATTTTTCTCTCAATGTGCTATTGGCCCTCACCTATGCTAGTGAGAGCCCAGCAGTGTGACACCGTCAAGGGTGAACGTCAACCTAAAAGAGACCCCTACTTAACTGCCAATCTATCTGATTTAATTATATTCAGCTACAGGATTTGTGGTTCATTAAAAGATATGTTGAGTTGCATAATTTAATTCGCAAAGTATCTTTAATTGCCCCTGTCCAAATTGCAATGCCCTTTATTATATTTTCTCTGGATTTTGGAAGTAACTTTGAGAAGGTCCACATTGAATGATTAAAAATTTAAAAAAAAACCCACAAGTTAAACTAGTCAGATTAAATGGTTTGGTAACAGCTGGGGAAACAGTTGTGATGAGCAGATAAAGTGAGATTTGACTAGAAAGAGGTGTTAAAAGAAAACTGAGAAGCAACAGAAGTTTAGGCATATAAGGAAAGACTAAAGAAGTAGGCCATGTGAGAATGTGGATCAAAGACATTATTTCTATAGTCTAAGCTAAGAATATGGCTAAATGAAGAAGACAAATATTGAAAAAAACAAAAATCTTCAGATTAGGTAACTCCCTATAAATCATCCTCAAACACTGGAATCTGCACTGTATATTTTACTTAAATATTTTAAAATCTGCATTCCAACTGTTGTTTTAAGCACAAGTATCCATGCACTTGTAGTCTAACATACCCCGTTAAGTAATTACTTGGCATCTACCATACGTAGAGTATTATTTTTAATATGCCAGGAATAAAACAATGAGTAATAATACTATTATAATCCTAAAGAAATTAACAAGCATCAGAAAAGAGAGATGACCCAAAACTCACTATGAGACTGAGTGTTGTATTTTTGATGCAAAGTTATATTTATTGCAGAGATTCCCAAAATAGCTGATCATATGAATCAACCGAGCAGTTTATACTAGATAAAAATTTATCTTCTCATATCAAATTCCGCTGGAATTTTATAGAAAAGTAGGCAGTAAGATACGAATAAAGTATTAAAAGGCCAAACATAGCCACATGAGGATGGAGTGGAGTTATAAAGGAGAAGACGAAGCCTGCGAGATGGTCAATGATGAATATTAATGATAAGGTGTCGTGAAAAGTCAGAATATCTAGGTAGAAAGACGTTGCTTAAAAGGTTTATAAGGTCACACCTAGATAATTGGAATCCTAGGCAATATGGAACCTCAGAGGCTTGAGGACAGTGCATTAACTGGGATAGGACTGTTGTTTAGGGAAATCTCAATATTACTAGTTTCTATAGCAGGTAGGGAATGAGACATTGCAGAAAGCCTGAGTGACTCCTCAGTGATTCAGATAAGAGTGGTGGGGGCTCCAGATTGTCAAAGCCTCTGTTCGTGGACAAAATGGAAGAGAGTCCCAGGAAGCAAGTAAGGAATGTTTGAGTAGATAGAAAGGGATCTATAGGATTTAAAATTATCCATTAAGTCGGTTGAGATAAAGACGTGGATGGAGGAATGAAACATTTAGATCTGAGCACATGTATATTATTAACAAGATATTTCAATGGAGGTATGCAATAAGAAATTGTAAATTTGAGGGAGAATCTAATACAAAAGCTGAAGACTAGAAATGGAAATTTGGGCATTACAGTTATTCAGATGTAAGATGAAACACTGATGTTTAATGAGTTAAGTGATAGAGATCAGAAGAAGCTCAAAGAAAAAAAGGATGGGAGGAAATTAGTTACCTCCTGAAGTTGAGGCACAGGAGATTGAGAATGAATAGCCACCAAGGTAAGAAGATCATCAGAGGCATTTTCATGTAGGACAGAGGACGATAATGAACAGTTTAGTGGAATGAAGAGTAAGAAGCCACAGAATTCGTAATTTGGAGGTAAGTGAAGTTCTCTGGTTATGGTATGTATCTGATGATTTTGTCTGCCCAGAATCCCTTCCCCTTCCTTCAGGTACTGTCTCATCGTAGCTGCTTCAGATAAGTCACTTGTCCCCTCTCCACCTATTGGTGAAATAGCCAATGGGAGCGGAATATGCTAAACACATATCCAAAAGCTGACCACTTGAGATCGTTTGAAATAAGATCATTGAGTATTGAGTGTGTGGAATTTAAACCGATGAAAGAAGAGTGATTATCAGAAAGTTTCCATGAGGAGTATGTCTATTGACTGCTGTTACTTACCCCCTAAAGGTTCCCATTCTGGGGCTTTCTGCGGCCGGCTCCTTTGACATGCTCACTTTCTTCCAATAAATGCCTCTTTTGCTTAAGTTAGACAAATTTAATTCCTGTTGCTTAAGTCACAAAATTCTAAGTGACATGGAAACCAATGTAATCAAAAGGGATTCACACAGAACAAAGATGCTAAAATGTTTGTGTTAGAGCAAATTAAAGGAGAATGGGGATAATTCTGGGATGACCTAGAATTTGATTGTTGCCATTTTTATATGAAGAAGCTACAGAATCTTAGTTATAAAAAAATTTAACATGTGAAACTGGATTGGCCAACTGTCTTAAGTTTGGAAAGGTCTGACATCAAGGAGACAAGATTTGGTTAAATCTGATCGGTCTGGCAGAAAATAAGAAGATATTATTTATCTATTTATTTTATTGGTGCATTGTAATCATACATCTTAATGAAGTACAAGCTGGTAGAGGCATACATGCACACAGCACTCATTTAACCCTTCTCCAATTCCCACCCCATTCCCTTCCCCTCCCTCCTCAGGTTTAGCTTAATGATTGACTTTGATATGTTTGTGAAAGCACATCATGTGCATTAGGGTGTTTCCCTCCCCTCCCCATCACCTTCAGTTAGGTCACCTTCTTTGCTCATCTAAGGTTTCTCCTTCTTCATCTAGAGTCCCTCCTATGACCCACTTTCTCCCTAGCTTCTGCATATTAGGGACAGTATCCAATTTTTTACTTTTTGTGAATGACTAGATACTTTTCTTTTAAGTTGGGCATTTTTGCTTATGACCAGTGTCCAAGGTTTCTGAGAATCAGATATGAGAACTCAAAATCAGAGTCAGCAAAGGAGGGACATTGAAGGCACACAGGGGGCCTAGCTAGGCCTTGAGTTTCTGTGCAGATTTGGGAAGGCAAATACTTTGATATTTTACTAACTTAGATGTAAATGAAATATGTGGGAAAGAAGGAAACACATATGTCATGCGTGATATATACTTGGATTAGGAAATTGGGGAAGCTGGACATGGTGACATATGCCTGTAATCCCAGTACTTGGAAGGCTGTGACAAGAAGATCACAGGTTCAAGACCAGTCTCAGCAACTTAGCAAAGTCTTGTATATATATTACGCTTCATGATGTATCTATAGTGGACATTACATGGCTAAAAGCCATTGGTTAGACTTATAGTCATTGATGGTGACATTGATATGTAGGATAGGACTCTGAGCCCTCACTGATTTCCACATGTATGGTAACATTTGAAGGACTATCAGAGATCATCAAAATTTTTCATTTGATTGATTTGGAACCAGGTGGTGATGTTATTAAACATTTAAAAACCACCTGCAACCTTTCATCACATCAAAGCAAAAAAAAAAATTTGCTCCAAAATTATTAAGGGTCATGGACCACATGATGGTTCTATAAATTGTATAAATACTCTTTGAGAAAAAAAATATTGCTCTTTTGTTCTAAATTTTCCTCTGTATATGTGTGTGGTAGAGTACTAGAGATTGAATCCAAAGGCCTTCTACCTCCAAGCTACACTTCCAACCCTATTTCATTTTTTTTTACTTTGAAACAGGCCCTCAGTAAGTTTCTGAAGCTAGCCTGGAACTTGCATACCTTCTGTCTCAGCCTCCTAAGTAATGAAATTACAGGCGTGCACCACAGTGCTAGGCTGGAGTGTCCTCTTTTTGATTCAAACTGGTGAATACAGTGTCCTAACCCCAAACCTGCCTATTATCTTGAGTCTTGGATACCCTGTGTGCTGTCACCATTGAGGATGTGGGAGTGGGCTTGTGAAGGAA
This sequence comes from Graphiurus murinus, assembly GCA_004027655.1. Classification (NCBI taxonomy): domain Eukaryota; kingdom Metazoa; phylum Chordata; class Mammalia; order Rodentia; family Gliridae; genus Graphiurus; species Graphiurus murinus. Next base: position 12,090 of record PVLC010024257.1, read on the forward strand.
GGAGCGGTGTGTAGCACCTGCCATCCAGGGTAGCAATCTAGCGTGTTAGCTTCTACTTGCACAATTTGTGTGTAAAATGCAATCAATGCCCTTTATTTCTCTCAGGGTTATTTCTAGCTTTAATATGTGTACACAACATGCCCTACTTATTTTGTTTGTTTTAACAGATTATTTGACCCAGAGGATATAAAAGGCAGGATCCAGGAAATAGGACCAATTTCTATAACCAGACTAAAATGAGCTAAAATCTGTATTTTCTTAGCTGTTCAATTAAATGTTGTTTCTCCCTTATTCTAACCTAACCCAGAAAAGAATCGGGGTCAGAGGATGGGACCTGGTTGAGCTAAAAGGTGAAAGCAAATGGTTTCTGCCATAAAGGTAATGGATCCAGAGTCAACTTATTAAACTTATCCCAAACTAATGTACTAGAACAAAACAACAACCATAGCTGATGAAACTCAAAACAGACGCCCTTGTCTGAGAATATTAAATACATATTATTCAACTCTGCCATGTGAGAGTTGCATAGTATTGAAATTTTGACGTTTGTTGGACATAACCAAGACTGAGGCAAATTATTAAAATTTTAACTATGAGTTGAATACTTTGGAGAGAATCAATCCTCATAAACACTGCCCATCTCTGCCTAGAAATATTTTTAATGGTCTTTATTTTTCTTTTTATGAACTCCTGCTTTGATTGCTGATAACAATTGAATATAATATATGGCTCTTTCAGATTTTCAAATCAAATTGCTTTTGATCCTATCTTTACCAATTTTCCCTGGGCTGTTGGGGTAGCTTTTAACAGAACACTATAGGTTGGGTAGCTTATAAACCTAGCAAACTTATTGTTCATACTTTTGAAGGGTGCAAAGTCCAAGATCAAGACATGAGAATATTTGGTATCTGGGGATGATCAACTTCCTTATTTATAGGTGGTACCTTCTTTCTCATTGTGGTTTTTTGTTTGTTTGTTTGTTTGTTTTTGTACTGAGGATTGAAGCCAAGGGCATTTTACCTCTGAACTACATCCCAGTCCTATTTTTTTTTTTTTTAAATTTTGAAACGGGGTCTTGCTAAACTGCTGAGGATCTCACTATATTGCTGAGGCAGGCCTCCAACTTCAGATGCTCCTATCTTAATCTCCCAAGTACTGGGATTACAGGTGTCCACCACCACTCCACTCCAGCTTCATTGTGATTTTCATGTCCTTTCCTCTGTTCTTAAAGAGAGAGAGAGAGAGAGAGAGAGAGAGAGAGAGAGAGAGAGAGAGAGAGAGAGAGAGAGATTCGGGTGGTACTTCTTCCAAGGGTACCAGTGCCATTGGTTGAGGGCCCCACTCCTATGACTTCATTGAACCCTGATTCCTACTGTTTAGGTCTTATCGCCAAACATAGTCAGATGAGATGTCAACATATGAATCTGAGAGCACACAATTCAGTCCATCATGTCTTAATGTCTGTATAATGAAATATTTACATACTTCGGTTATAAAAAAATTTTGTGAGACTCTCTAAGCCTTGAACTTTAGGCCATATGTCCACCAAAATAAATCCTAAAGAACTTGTATGTGAAACATTCTGCATGTTTGGTAGCAGCAACATATTTAGTAGAAAGCTTGGCACAATTTCTAAAATGATCTTATAAAACGAGAGCGTTATTCACCCATAAAGAAGAGGTGCTGACTGTTTGGGATGTGAATCAAAACGGCAATGTGATGGTATGTGTTGGGTAAGCTGGATTCCAAGCCGACTTAAAGTGACTTTGGTGAAGGAAAATGGAGGGCTATTTGATCAGGTAAGATAATAGTGAGGAAACAGGTGCCCGGTTAAATGTGTTTCTCTTCATGGTGAAGTGTAGTAGCCTGAAGGAAATGAACGAAGATCTGGAAAATGTATGGTTAAGCCCAAATGTAATAATACAAGTAGTCTTCCTCATAGTTCCGGAACCATCCATTTCTTAGCTGGAATGAGGGGAAGTTTCATTTTCTTTCAACCCTTTTACTGGAATATCTTCTTGGGTAAAATCAAAAGCTAAAGAATTGCTTTCAGGCATCTCATTGAAGTATTAAATTTTAAGAAAAAGCATAAATGAGAAGCTGGAATGTTCTATGTATACTTGATTATAAATACCAGGGAACTTTCCAGTAATGCTTAAGGCGTCTAAATTTTTTCACAAAAATTTTTATAATTTTGAATTACGTTTGTATTTCCTTTATTAAACAGAAGTTAATAGGAGTTAATAGGAATCGAGAAAGGTGCCTGTGAGGACACTGCACTAAGTCTAGATTTCCTAAGTCTAGATTGTACCCCCTTAAATTTTTATGATGACAGAAATATCATCTGCATCAAATCTAGGCCACCACACATCGATTCACAGTGAGAGCTGGTTTCTCACTTATAGCCTATAATCTCAACTCGTCCTTCGCCTCTCAAATATTGCCAAGGTTTTTCTTGCCATTGCCTACGCCTAGGTTCATGACATTCGTTTCTGGCCTGATGCATCCCCAACCTATGGCCCATTGAAAAGGAAAAAAGAATATTTTCTTTGGAAATTCCTTGAAAGATGCTAGCGAGAATTTTCTCTAGGATGCTCATACTGGGTGTTGTCTGTATTTTCTGAATCCTAAAATCTGGTCAAAGGTAACCTTCCTGGAAGTAAAAATGGAATGGGGATAGCAGCAAAGAAATTCACCTCTAGAAATGCCCAGTCTTGCCTCCTGGGGAGGGTAGCTCTTCCAGATGGCTGTATAAGCAGACCTCCAGTGTGCCAGGCCCCAAAGTCACATACAAGCTGCTCCTAGCCACAGGATCTCATTCAGGTCTCCCCTATCTGTTTCCTGTTGTGCAGGTGAAGAGCATGAGTCATCAGGTCTCCCAGTGAATTGCATCCTGGGAAAGAGGGAATGATCCCCTCAGGCACAGCCCTTGCTGGTACTTTGCAGGTGCTACTCAGGATCCAGTGGACCCTTACCAGCATCCAGCAGCATTTCTGTGTGTCCCCTGTCTATCTTTTTTTCTTTCCTTTACCTAAAAGAGGCATTTGAGAGCCGTCCCATGTCACCTCCCTATTACACCTTTGTTCTTGTTCTCAGAAATGACAGTGCCTGTATTACTTCTCGGTCCTCTCAGTAGAAGAAGCTGACAGTTTTTAATCTCCACTTCCTCACTTCTCATTTGGCCCTTTATCCACTGTCAGCAGACTTGCTCCTTCTGCACAATCCCACAGAACTGTCCTCCTTCAGTCGTTCACTAATGGATACATCCAAGCCTCGTCTTCTTCAATCTCTCTAAAGCACTTTCAGAATATCAGTCCCCCCCCTCCTTGATTTCTGAATTTATCATTCTCTTCCTGTTTGCCTTCTAGGGCTTTGAGTTTCTTATTTTATTGTAAGATTTGAGCTTCTTGTAGAAAATAGCAGAAGTTTTTCAGGGCATGTTTTCTTAGAAGCTCTCTCATAAAGTACAGAATGATTAAATATGGTGCTCTATTTCATTTAATATGGCCATTTAAATCTATAGCCAGAGCTGGGCATGGTGGCGCATGCTTGTAGTCCCAGTACTTGGGAGGCTGAGACCGGAGGTATCCGGGTTCTCGGCCAGCCTCAGCTACTTAGTGAGGCTCTCTGCAATTTAGTGAGACCCTGTTTCAAAATAAAGAATAAAAATAGGGCTTGGGATGTAGCTTGCAGGTAAAACGCCGCTAGTTTCAATCCCCAATACAGCAAAAACAAATAAAAAAAATAATCTATAGCCAGACCTCCTCAATTAAAACAACCATACCCATGTACCAAGAGAAGAAACCTTCAATCTCTGTTACTAATAATTTATTTATGAAAATTTCAACTTTTATTATGTGAACAAAATACTAATTTAAAATAAAAAAAGTTTTCACAAATGCAAATGGGGAAATTATATTAGAAATAATGTAAGGATATATACATATATAATATAACGAAAAATAATACTGCTCAATAATGTAGAAATCAACATTAATTCACCAATTAATTGAATAAATTGCAATTTAAGCAGCAAGTTCATGTATCTGCCATGTTTAACTTTTTGTTGGTTTGAGGTCTAACTTTTAACATTTTATTTTGAAATATTATATTCACAAGAATCTACAAAAGAGTTCAGAGAATCCATGTGTACCTTTAAGCCAATTTCCTGAAGGATAACTTACAACACCATAATATGTTTATTAAAACCAGAAAATTGCGTTTGATGTATTATTATGTAAATTGCATACATTACTAACATTACTCTGGCTTTTATATGCAAAGATACAGAATCATTCTGTCACCACAAAAAAAAAAAAATTGCTGCACAAAGTACTTTTTAAAAGATAAAACTTGAATTTGGAATCCAATCATTTATGTATAGTTTAATGAAATGTTCCTTTGGAGTTTTGGAGAGATTAGGCATCATGAAACAGTGGTGAGATAACCACGTAGTCAATAATAATTTATCTGGTTCCTCCTGTATTTGCAATTTACTAATTCTCAGGCCCCGTCATCTTCTTTTGTGCCTAAATGTATATATTTATATTTGATAGGTAATTAAATGTCCATGTTAGAGTTAATTTCAAAAAAATGAGAAAATACTCCCCTGGCCAGATAATCAAGGTTTCCATCAACAGTGATAAGTCATCTGGATTTCAGTACCCTGGACAGCGTAGTATGGCCAGCAGGGGATGAAAATGGTACTTCATCAATGTGGTCTTCCTTTCCAAAAGGAAGCCCCAGTCTATACATGTGAAAAACAAACAAACAAACAGACCCCAAACATTCAAAACATCCCAACAATGGACAATCTACACAATATTCCTCAAACTGTTGACTGTCACAAAAGATGCAATGATGAGGAATTGTCAAGGAGAAGAGAAGCTGAGGTGGACTTGATGACCAAATGTAACACGATTCCTGGGTTGGGGTCCTGGGACAGTGGGGGGACACTTGGTAAAACGAAGGGAATTTCAATTTGGTTTATTAGTTGTGACCAACCTATCACAGTAAGGGAAGATGTTGATAACAGAGGGAAAAGGTGAAGAAATGGGAGTTCTCTGTGCTATCTTCTAAACTGTTCTGTAAAAGTGAAACGATTCTCATTTTAAAATAAAATTTGTGCTTAAAAGACATCATCAACCTAATATCATTTATTTTTATATAATATTTTCCATAATTTCTGCTGGAGAAACTCTACATATTGAAAATTGGGGACCTAACATGAAACAGAGCATAACACCACACCTAGCATAAAGCTAGAGTACACCTCTCTTTCTCCCTAGAATTCTTTCTGTGGAGAACACTACAGTTTGCTTTAAGTACACATGATTTTCCTTAAGTCTTTCATAGGTAATAGCAATTTCATTTTTTTTTATAGCAAGATGTGTCCTTCTGATCTTGCCTTTACCAGATATCTAGGTGTATGACTGAACTTCCATTTCCTTTTAGGTTTTACTTTCTTTATCCAAAAATAAGAAATTTTTAAAAATATCTCTGTAACTCCTCCCAGTTTTAATATTATATATATGATATTGCTTTTTAGTCAATTTTGTCTTCTATTTGATGTTTTTAGTATCTAAACATATGAAAATTTTCACCAACAATGCAAAGTGATAATTACCAAGCTGAATTAGGTTTTTCAGGACAAAGAAGAGATATTAATAAATTTGTATGTTACACATGCCATTTTTGAAATTTGATATGATTGTATTAGCACAGTGCAATAATAAAAACTAAAAAGGCATGCATACTAGGACAATTTACCCTGAGTACTTTTTTTTTTTTTTTTGCGGTACTGGAGATTGAACTCAGGGGCATTCTACCTCCGAGCTATACCCCCAGCCCTATTTTTTATTCTTTTATTTTGAAACCGAGTCTCACTAAGTTGCAGAGTGCCTCACTAGGTAGCTGAGGCTGGCCGCGAACCCGGATCCTCTGGTCTCAGCCTCCCGAATGCTGGGATTACAAGCGTGCGCCACCACGCCCGGCTACCCTGAGTACTTTTGATATTGCTGACGTTTTACTTTTACTTGTAACCATTTCAAATATCAAAAAAAAAAAAAAAAAAAAAACTAGGGAGAAAAGCAAATGCTCAAAAAATTAGAGAGAAAAGCAGACACTCATGAATCCACACCTAGTTTCATTATCCATAACCATATTGTCATATTTCATTTGCCCCACTCCATCTTAAAAGTTATTTTCCTTGCAGCATTTAAAACACAGCAAGCACTTAATTTTGCCCCATGCTTTATTAATTTTTAGAGTCAACAACCGATTCTACCCAATTGATAAGGCATGCAATGACATTCAACATGTGTCTTCCTCACCTCCTCTCTCCTATGTTTTTATTTTCATTTTCTTTTGGAGTCTCATTAGGTGCACAAAATTTATCTCAACAAACTATTGTCGTTCTTATTAGTAATACCCAATTATCTTTTGATAGTTTGTAATTTGAAGCTTAATAGGTTCCTCAGGAAAGGTTATTGGGAGTATGCTCTATGAACTTGCAAGTTCATACATATTTGTCCCATTCATTTCTTATAATGGATGGGAAATTGTTTGCATATAAAATCCTTGCATGCACAATTCTTTCCTAGAATCTCTTAAAATCCTACTCAGCGTTACCTTCTCCTTTGAGGTATTGCTGGGTGAAGCTTGATGCCAGCTTGGTTTCCTTTCTAAGTGACTCACTTTTTCTGTCCAACTGCCCAAATACATTTCCTTTATCTTCGTAGCTAATAATTATTCTAGGCCATATCCCAAAAGAGACCATATGGGGCTGAAATCAAAAACATAGTTTTCTCATTCAACATTCAGCCCTATATCTTCTTATATCTCAGGAAAAAAATTCTTCCTCAAATGTTTATGAATTTATTCTGTTTCACAGCTTTGGCACCCTTCCCCATATATTTAAAATACATGCATGTAATAACTCCTTGCCTTTCTATTATGTCAATCACTGCCTTATTTTTTTCTTTTCTCATACTGTTTTAATCATTTCACCCTCATTTACATTTTCTATTTTCCTATTCACATTTGCATCAATTTGCTCTTGTCTCCACCTCATGCAGTTTCTACTTCTGAAACCTTTCTCTTTTTGTCACAGTTTTGTTTTTCATATTTTCTTTCCATTTCATTTATTTTTATACTATTTTTTGTTTTGTTGTAGGAGATTTTTCATAGTTTTTTGTTTACTTTGCTTTTTTATTATTCCTTTGAGTTAAATATAGACATTTTATTTTATACCACATTTTATGTTTGCGTAGTCTATTGAAATATTATTAGTCTTTTATTTTCCTTTTACATATTCATGTGGGTTTTGATTATTTTCCTCCTTTGACTCATCTGTAAGTAAGTTGAGTATTCATGAACTGTTAGAGAATATCCTGACCTCAAGAGTGGGATAGTCCAGGATAGCATTTGCAGCCACATATCTGAAAGTTTTTCTCCTCTGCTGATGTGAAATATTAAAGATTATAATTTCTTCACAAAGATTTTTGTTGTCATTGTTGTGTTGTGTTGTTTTGCTGTTTTTTCAGAATGAAGCCTGTTTTCAGAAACCTTCCTTGACTCTGTCTCTATAACTCCAAAGTGCCATGAACCTGCCTTGATAGCTCTAAAGGTCTTCTAAGGCAGAGCGTCCACCTTAAATGATGTTATTTTTCCTTAAACCATTTTCTTTTCTGCCTCTTCTGTGCTCCTTTTCTGTTTGGCATCTGAGCTTTTTCTGTTCCCTGGGATGGATTAACATTTCTGCCTTATTCTATTTAGATTATGTTTCAATAAACTTTAAAATTCTCAGAGATCTAGCCTTCTAAAATGACTGGTTGAATATTTCTGAGCTATTCAAGGCCTCAAGAAATGTTGCACCCTTTGAACTTCATCAAATGGGCTCACTGCTTCCCTGTGGTTCTACTCTTCTGCTCTGCTTACTGAAAGTAAGTCTGCAACCCATGAAATTTTCAGTTAACAGCTTTGCCAGCTATTCTGAGATTGATTCGTCTAGACTTAGCCTGGTATGCTATCCATTTCAGGAAGAGTTTCACCTTGCAATTTCTGATTTTCTGCTTTCCCCTTTTCTTTTCAACTACCCTTGCACATCTACTTATCCCTGGTAGATCCCATTGGTATCTGTGTTTTGGCAACACCCATTCATTTGGGGGGCTAAATGGGATTAGTTATCACCTCCTTTATTGAAGATATCTTCAGTTTTTAACCATTTTAATTGATTTATCTATTTTGAGAGGATAGGAAGACAGTTTTGTTCTTCCATTAACCTTTACTGATTTTTTGTATTTTGAACGGAGAGAAGTACTACACTGGGGGGAAATGGTAATGTTAAACACTTATTACTTAACAAAGATTTTAGGGCCTTCTTAGTCTCTTTCTAGGGCTGGACTCTGAAGCAAAAAAAAAATATAAAGTGATAGAGGAAGCCTACTGTTGCTCTCAGCTTGAGTAAACTTCAAAGAGATTTCTAGATAACTCCAGCCCCTGACCTCCTTTTTCTTAGAGCATTTACTTCAGAAAACTTGTAACTGTAAATTCTTTCTTTGCTCCTTTAAACTGTAAATCTTTCTTCCACCCTCTTTCCAGTTTTACAACCCAAGGGCAGGGAGCCATTTCTTTAAAATGTAGTCAACAAGAAAGTTGTCCCATCTCCCAGTCTCTGTGGGAGAGTAACTGATAAGCATAATTTGTGTGTATGAGGGAGTGTGTGTGTGTGTGTGTGTGTGTGTGTGTGTGTTAGTACCTGGGAATTGAACTTAGGGATATTCTAACTCTGCGTTATATCCCAGTCCTACATTATTTATTTATTTTTATTTTGAAACAGAGTCTTGCTGAGTTACTGAGGGCCTCCTTAAATTGCTGAGGCTTGTCTTAAACCTGCAATCCTCCTGTCTCACCTTCTCAACTACTGGGGCTACAGGAATTCGCCACCATGTCTGCTGATAAGTAAGCACTATTTAAAAAGCAGGGACCAGACTTTCCTGTCATCTGCTCCTGGACTTTTCCACCAGCACTTTTACTCTCCCACCTTATGTTTCAAGGAGTTAAATCTCTCTGGAACTATTGCAATAGTCTTAAATAAAGTCTTCTTTATTTGTTTATCTTGTCCCATGAATTTTTTTTTCTTGACAAAGAAGATCCGTCACTGGCTTAAGACGCCCAATATAGAGTTTCTTTTTCATTTCTGCTTAACCAAAAGGAAGGTTTTGGCTTTGGAGAATTTCGGATACATAAGGGCATTTTCAGAAGATTAAGTAAAATATTTTCCTAAATTTAAGAGCTTATATTTCTTTGGGATAAAGAGCACACCAAAGTCCTTCAGTTTTCTCAGACTCTCAAGTACATACAAAGTCAGACGGAATCATGTGCCAGAATAACTGAGAACTACACCAGATGGATGATAACTTCATATTTTTAGAAATGAAACATCTTAATATGAAACCATTGAACTACAGGGCAGGAAATAAAATGATTTAATTATCTAAATCAGTGTTCTAACACCTAAGCAATTCCCTCCAGGTGTGTCTCAGATTTTTAATGTACAGAAAAGTATTGGCCAACAGTATTGATAACACACACTCCAAAATAAATTTTAAAAGTATGCTTAGAGAGCTTCTGTCCATCTATCTTGTAGAAATCCTTTGTGAATACCAAATCACCGGATCATAGCTGGCAGGCAGTTTTGTCTAGAGTTAGCTTTCCAAGTCCATCTTGACAAAGATAACTATCTTACAGCTTTAGAAGAAGATATATTGTAATTGCTATTTTACTGTGTTTTTTAAAGCTGCATTTGAGAGGCAGCTGCTAGGTAAAGTAGAAAATCATCCTTTTTTTTCTCTCCTTTTCTTCATATTCTTTTCCAGAACTTTCTCAGAGTGGTTGTTTCCATTTTAGTTCCAGTATATACATTTAGACAAGTGCCTACTACCAAATGTATGTGTCTCTCTGTGTGTGTGTGTGTGTGTGTGTGTGTGTGTGTGTGTGTGTAATTTCAGAACCAGTTTTGTGCAACACAGGATTTCCCTGGATCTATTTATGATCTATGGTCAAACATTGTTTCCTTTCTATTGGGAAAGCATAGGGATAATACAGCTAGCAGCCATTTTCATTTAGAGAATGTAATAAAAGAGACTCTGTACAAGGGCTTTTGCATCTCATTATCAAACACTCTACTAAAGTAGTTCTTTCTAAAGGAAAAAAAGGAGCCCTTTCTCCTGAGACTATCTAAAGATCCATGCTGTTCATTAAAAGGGCCGAACAGAGAGGTCTCACATTTTCATTCAAAGGCAACATTAGAGAAGTCTTGAAAAAAAATTTATTAGAGCCTTCTTTGTTACAAGTGCTACCTCATTTCTTTAACCTCGTGTGCTGGCTGCTGTGAGATCCCTCCAAAGGAAGCACATTCAATTTCTTTTATGGCAAAGAGATGGACATTCCACTGTGCCACATTGGGTGTTAACCAGACAGCGGCATGGCAACCTGGAGATGTAGGCTGAGCTAGTTAATTCTCTTTTCTAAAAGAGGCAGATCCATTAAAAATACTCCACTGGTTCCTGAGAAGAGAATTTATGAAAGAAGTAAAGAAAGAATTTGAGATGTGGGAAGGGAAGATAATCTCATCTTGTCTAGCTGAGATAAGGGGACAGGTAACATGTTGGGTTAGATCAGACTCATTGCTCAGAACAGGGGAATGTTGTTCTCTTTCACCTCTCACAACGAGACACTTTATTAATAAAAAAATAATTGAAACTAACAATGCATTTGCAACAACACCACAGGGTAGAAAATCAAGTCCATTGTCACACCTGTAAACCAGTCCCTGACCTTTTCCCTTAAGACTAGAAGAGCAATTCATGTCCATGAATATAAAAGCATTTGAAGATAATGTACTTCCTGTAATTAACCTTGAAGCTGCTGAAAATCTTACCTGGGACAAGTTCCTAACCCTATAGACTACAGAGTATCCACAGGCTGTTGGCAGAAATATTCCAAAGTTGTACTATCAGACGTAGAGAACGCCACAGCATTCATGCAAAATGAGAAAACGTGGCCCAAAGCTGGCTTGTTCTTGACATTCCATGTGCGCACCCATGGGGCAGAGGTCTTGCCACCTATTCTGGTTGGTAAGCTGGCATGACAATAGTAATGTGCTATAAATACAGGCTGTTGAATGTCAATGCCTGACTGTACCCTAATTTACTGAACAAACATTTTTGTGATTCAATTTCCTTATCTATATATAAGAGGGGCAAAGTAATACTGTATCTTACAGGGCTGTGGAAGTGAAACGAGTTGCAAAACATATAGCACTTAGAATAGTGCCTGACACACTCCTTCATATAATGTCCAGCAGCTATTATTTATAACAGCAAGGTAAATCATTCTGGAAAAAAAAAATAAATCAGCCAAAAGAAAGTAAAATAGCCTTTGCACTACCTGTGCTTGGGAGGCTGAGGTAGGAGAATGTTGGATTCTAGGCTAGCCTCAGCAATTAGCATGACCCTATCTCATATAAAGAGATGAAGAAACAAAGTCTGGGGATGTAGCTTGAAGGTAGAATGTCCCTGGTATCTATAATGACACCAAGTGCAGCCAAAAAAAAGGAGTGTACTTCCTCTGTATCACAAGTTGTAGGAACCTGTGTGCCTCTGCATTTTCATCTACCAAGAATCTCAGAGCCACCCTGAATATCTACCAGCGCATCCCCATTAATCTTTACTGAAAACATAGTTTCTCCTTCTTTCTTTGATGGGCATTTCCATAATTGGTGAAATGAAAGCATTCATTAAAAAAAAAAAAAAGAACTTTGCTCTAAATGACCTCAAATCCATTTTCGAGAGTGGAATATATTATCAATAAATTCAATAAACAAAATGGAAACTGTTCAGTTTGGGTTTTCTAGTGGAGTATGACAAAATTTAAACTAAAATCAATAAAACTAAATATAAACCTTGGAAATAAATTGATACGGCAAGTTAACCATAAATATTTCAATATTAAAAGTATTTTAATATTGCTCATAGTAATCATTCTTTTCATTATTTAGGCAGCTTCAAAATTAAGAAGAAGCCTGGCCTGGTGGTGCACACTTGTAATTCCAGTACCTGGGAGAGTGAGACCGGAGGTTCTGGGTTCACAGGCACCCTTGGCTGCTTAGTGAGGCTCTCCGCAACGTAGTGAGACCCTGTTTCAAAATAAAGAATAAAAAATAGGTCTGAGGGTGTAGCTCGAAGGTAGAATGCTCCTGGGTTCAATCCCCAGTACTGAAAAAAAAAAAGAAGAAGAAAAGCTTTTGTTGGATCAACTTAAGAAATAGCTGGTAAAGAAAGAGAGAAGTGGCTTAGGTGGAGGGGAAAGATTGGGGAACAGAGGGGAGTATGTATTAGGGGTTCATTTTTTATTACTTACCATCTCCATTCTTAATATCTATAGTGGTAGAAGTTGTCTTCTTCCCAGACGAGATCAGGAATTGAACAAATGCTGGCGAGGGTGTGGAGAAGTGGGAACCCTAATACATTGTTGGTGGGATTGCAAATTAATGCAACCACTTTGGAAAACAGTATGGAAGATCCTCAGACGAATGGGAATGATCCTACCATATGATCCAGCGATACCTCTACTGGGTATCTACCCAAAAGAAAGGAAACCAAACTATCAGACCAACGCATGTGTATCTATGTTTATAGCTGCACAGTTTACAATTGCCAAACTATGGAACCAGCCAAGATGTCCAACAACAGATGAATGGATT
>PVLC010024258.1:0-24823 GCA_004027655.1 Graphiurus murinus
TTTTTTTTTTTTTTTTTTTTTTTTTTTTTTTTTTTTTTCAGGGGATTGAACTCAGGGGCATTCTACCTCCGAGCTATACCTCCAGCCCTATTTTTTATTCTTTATTTTGAAACCGAGTCTCACTAAGTTGCGGAGTGCCTCACTAGGTAACTGAGGCTGGCCGCGAACCCAGATCCTCCGGTCTCAGCCTCCCGAATGCTGGGATTACAAGTGTGGGCCACCACGCCCGGCTCCTCTTAAGGTCTTAAGTCAGAAAATCACCTCTGGTATCAGTTTCACCCTTGCGATTTTTTATTCTTTTTTTTTTTTTTTTTTGTACCCAGAGTCATTCTACCTCTGAGCTACGCCCCCAGTTCTATTTTATTTTTATTTTGAAATGGAGTCTTTCTAGGCTAATGAGAGTCTCAGTACTTGCTGAGGCCATCCTTGAACCTGTGATCCTCCTGTCTCAGCCTCCCAAGTACTGGGATGACAAGCGTGTGCCACCACAGCCGGCTCACCCTTTTTTTGTCTTTTTTTTTTGCGGTACTGGGGATTGAACTCAGGGGCATTCTACCTCCAAGCTATACCCCCAGGCCTATTTTTTATTTTTTATTTTGAAACCGAGTCTCTCTAAGTTGCGGAGTGCCTCACTAGGTAGCTGAGGCTGGCCGGGAACCTGGATCCTCTGGTCTCAGCCTCCCGAATGCTGGGATTACAAGTGTGTGCCACCATGCCCAGCACCCTTTTGATTCTGAGTGGATCTCTCCAGGTAAAGCTGATGGTGACACCAGGGACGTCTCTAAGGGGCTTCCCAGCTCCAAAGCCCTCCAGGGGTGACTTGGATGCTCCCTGGGCAGGGGTGGTGCCTCTCCCATTAGACTGGGTGCTACTAAGGGTTAGCACGTCTCTGCCATTTCCCCCAGGACTGTGGTCACTAGAAATGCCCCAACCCAGGTGGAACGTGGTTGGCCTTGTCTCTGTGGGCAAGCGCATCCCAGAGTTCCATCTCAGTTCCTTGCCCTGCTCTTGGGGTCATCGGCAGGCTCTACCATGGAAACAGCCCCTCAGACCCTTCCTCACACATGCTGGGAAGGGGAGAGGGGGCCCAGAGACCACCTCCAGAGAGCAGCCCCACCAGCACCAGCACCCCTTAGCAAACTTGGCTATGTGTCAACACCTGAACAGGGACCACAGCCCAGCAAGGTGGATATTTCATGCTGTTTTATGGCTAGGGAAACTGAGTCAAAGAGGGAAAGTCACTTGACTAAGATTACCCCCTAGCAAGCGGGAACCCAGTTCCTTGCCCTGCGCCCTGGGTCTCCTGTGCACCTCATGTACCTCTGGCTGACCGGGGACTGGCTGTCTCCAGTGCCGGGTGACCACCTTCAGGGAAGGGAGGGAACAGAGTTTGGTTTGGTTTGGTTTTGCTTTGTTTTTAATCTGAGGCTCCAATGCCCAGCTCAGGGCCTGGAACATAACAGGTATGTTGAATGCACCTGATAATTATCTCTTTTTCTTCCACATTCCAGATAGGTTTTGATTTCCCAAGTCAATCCACCCAGCAAGTATGGAGCATCTGCTAAGTCCCAGGCACTTGACACATTTGACACATATCACACCTGATATGGACCGTCCCATGGAGCCCATTCCTCCCCCCGCCCCCATTCCCTATTTGACAGATGAGGAGACTGAGATCCAAGGACAGAGTTGGCTCTTTTTTTCCTGGTACTGGGGAATGAACCCAGGGGGCTCTACTACTGAACTGAACCCCCCCTCCTTTTATTTGCATTATATTTTGAGACAGGGTCTCCCTAAGTTGCCAACACTACTTTGCTGACGCTGGCCTCAAATTTGCAATCTTCCTGCCTCAGCCTCCAGAATAGCTGGAATGACAGGTGTGCTCCGAAATGCCCGCCCTAGTAGCTTTTTTTTTTTTTTCCTGCTGCTGGGATGGAATCCAGGGCTTTGAGCATGCTCAATAAGTGCTCTGCCACTGAGCTACACCCCAGCCCCAGAGCTGGCATATGAAGCCAGATCTGCGTGGCCCTCACCCTCATTCTCCCCCAGACAAACTGACATTTCCCTGGGAGAGAAGGTATAAGGAGCCCTGAGCCTGCAGACCTGGCTGTCTTGGGGTCCACCCCAGAGACAGAGTGCTGCTGGAGGCAGTAAGGGCTCCCTTTGGGGTACTTACCACAGCCCTCCAATTTCTTGGTTTTTTTTTTTTTCAGTACTGGGGATTGAACCCAGGGGCATTCTACCTCTGAGCTATACCCCTAGCCCTATTTTTTATTCTTTACTTTGAAACAGGGTCTCACTAGGTAGCTGAGGCTGGCCTCGAACCCGGATCCTCCAGTCTCAGCCTCCCAAATGCTGGAATTACAAGCGCCACCATGCCCGGCTTACAACCCTCCGATTTCTTGTGCATGAGCGTGGGCACTTTGCCTGTGTATGCTTGGGGGGCTGAGCAGGTCTGCACAGGGCAGGTGAGAGCCCAGGTGGACCCTGTCTGAGTCCTGAGCTTCACAATGTACCGGAACGGGGTGGGGGAGGGAGGCACTTGTACATGCAGACGCTGTGTACATATGGGACAGACAAACTGTGGTTAGCCTCATTTACAGAGGAAAAAACTGAGCCAGGTGTGGTGGCGCACACCTGTAATTCTAGTGCTTGGGAGGCTGAGAATGGAGGATCGTGGGTTTGAAGCCAGTCTCAGCAACTTAGTGAGGCTCTCAGCAACTTAGAGAGACCCTGTTTCCAAATAAAAATAAGACTAGGGGGTGTAGCTCAGAGATAGAATGCCCCTGGATTCAATACCCAGGAGAAAGAAAGAAAGAGAGAGAGAGAGAGGAAGAAAGAAAGGAAGGAAGGGAGGGAGGGAGGTAGCTGGGTGTGGTGACCCACACTTGTAATCCCAGTACATGGAAGGCTGAGACAAGAGGATCACAGGTTTGTGGCCAGCCTCAGCTACTTCATGAGGCACTCTGCAAGTTAGTGAGACTCTGTTTCTTTCTTTCTTTTTTTTTTTTTTTTTGCGGTACTGGGGATTGAGCTCAGGGGCATTCTACCTTCGAGCTATACCCCCAGCCCTATTTTTTATTCTTTATTTTGAAACAGGGTCTCACTAAGTTGCGGAGTGCCTCACTAGGTAGCTGAGGCTGGCCGAGAACCCGTATCCTCCGGTCTCAGCCTCCCAAATGCTGGGATTACAAGTGTGCGCCACCACGCCCAGCTTGAGACTCTGTTTCAAAATAAAGAATAAAAAAATAGGGCTCAGGTGTAGCTCAGAGGTAGAATACCCCTGAGTTCCATCCCCAGTACTGAAAAAAAAAAAAAGAAATGTAGGTCCTGGGGTTTGTTCAGAATCATATACTAATGTGTCTGCTGGTGGGCATGTGTGTGCAGGTGTGTGTCTGGGCCTGAGTGTGTTTGTGTGCGGTGGGTAGGGTGGGGAGGAGAAGGGGGGCTGCCCCTGCTGCAGCCCTGTAATCGACCCTGCCTGTCTGGCCCAGCCTGAAGGAGAGCTGGTAATAACTGTTTTGCCCAGCATACCTGCCTCATGCCACAGCCTCAGACCCATCTGAGGGAGACCCCTCGCCAGCCAGGCCCCACCCAGGGCTGACCCCAGCCAATCCTGGTGTGTACGAGGGGGTGATCGGGGCACTTCCACACTGGCCAGGCAGGACCCAGCAGGGAAGGAGGGGCCTGGGCATGGAACCGGCCTTCAGATCCATAACTTTGCTCAGACACCCTTGGACAGGGCGATCCCCACAGGGAAGGGGTGCCGCCGACTACTCCAGCTGATGGGGGGCTTCTCCAGGACTGCAGCATATACACCTCAGTAGATGAGATGTCCTTGGGCAGGGGTGATGGCTCCTGCACCAGAGTAGGGCCATTCCAAGGACAGAGGCCAGCTTCCCCCATCAGAACAGGATCGAACCTCACGGGAGGGGACTTCGGCACTGCAGACACTGCTGCTTCCAGCCCTGATCCCAAATTAATGTCATCTATTTGTGTGTGTGTGTATGGGGGGGGGGTGCTGGGGATTGAACCCAGGGGGCATTCTACCTCTGAGCTACACCTGCAGGCCCATTTTATTTTGTATTTTGAAACAGGGCCTCAGCTGGGCGTGGTGGCGCACGCTTGTAATCCCAGCATTCGGGAGGCTGAGACCGGAGGATCCGGGTTTGAGGCCAGCCTCAGCTACCTAGTGAGGCACTTCGCAACTTAGTGAGACTCGGTTTCAAAAATAAAGAATTAAAAAAAAAATAGGGCTGGGGGTGTAGCTCAGAGGTAGAATGCCCCTGAGTTCAATCCCCAGTACTGAAAAAAAAAAAAAAAAAACGAAAGAAAGAAAGAAAGAAAGAAAGAAAGAAAGAAAGAAAGAAACAGGGCCTCATTAAGTCGAAGAGGGTCTCATCTCACTAAGTTGCTGAGGCTGGCCTGGAGCCTGTGATTCTCCTGTCTCAGCCTCCCAAGCGCTGGGATTCCAGGCGTGCACCGCCACATCCGGCTCAATGCCATCTGTTCTGAGAGGGCAGCAGGGGCCCAGACCTGGGTTAGGCAATGAAACAAAAATGTTCTGCGGCCTGGGAGTCAGATCTAGTGTCCTGCCTGCCCATTCCTAGGGACTCTGCCCGCCCCTTGGTTCTCTTATCAAAAACCACCAAAACCAGCCATCGAAACTCCCGGCCTCTTGGACCTCCCCCCCTCCCGCCCTACCTGCCCCACCTGGGCACACGGTGCTCACACCCTGCCAGTTCTGTTCCAAGGAGGCCCCAGAGGGCGGAGAACTGGCCTCTCAGGCAGCCGACATGCAGAGCCCCCGAGTCCCCGCCCTGGGGGCCCCCTCCCCGATCCGGCTCCTCCTGGGTGTGCCGTTGTTTGCCCGCCGGCTGGGCTGCCAGCCTGGGAGGGAGTGGGGTGGCTGGCCCAGGCACCGCCCATAAAGATAAAGGGAATCTGAGGCTGGAGGCTCTGCCGGGACTTCTAAGACAGCGGCCGGCCAGCGGAAGGGCCAGCCTGGAGAAGTCACCTGTCCCTGGTCAGGAGCCAGTCACACTGAGGGGGAACCTGGGACTCACTCTTTCCTTCCCAGCATTGGAGAGACCCAGAATGGGAAACGGAGGCCTGGGGCCTGGTGGGATGGGGTTGGGGAGCACAGCGAGCAGTCACAAGGCCTGTCTGGGCCAGCGCCTGGTGCACACCTGTAACCTCAGTACATGGGAGGCTGAGACAGGAGGGTCACAGGTTCCAGGCCAGTCTTCGAAGCCTAGTGAGACCCTGTTTCAAAATAAAAAGTAAAAGAGGGCTGGAGGTATAACCCAGAGGTAGAATGGCCTCTGAGTTCAATCCTGCACTTTACTTGTTAGAGAGCCAACTGCACCTCAGTTTCCCCACTTGTAAAATCCAGGGTACAGAGTGAGTCAGTTTTATTATCTGAGATAAGAAGAATGGGCACAGCCGCCAGCCGGGCGCCTGGCTCACGGATTGTGCTGAGCCAGGCAGTCACCTTCCTTCCTCTCTGAAACCCTCACCCAGACCCCCAAAATATGCTCCCCCAACTTCCTGGAGGAACGGCTTGCCTCTCCCATCCCGACCTCTGGGCCCGGCTTCCCCCCCCCCCCCCCCCCCCCCCCCCCCCCCCCGCCCCCAGGTTTAAGCCCCAAGGCGCCCCGCCCTCCCTCCTGTGGGGGAAGTAGAGTTTCCTCCCCGTCTCTGGCCGACACCTTCCCCCTTGAAGGTTTGCTGGGAGGGACGGCCGCTGACTCAGCGCCTTGGAGCCAGGGCTTGCTTAGCAACGGCCGGCCTCAGGCAAACAGAGCCGCGGGCAGCCTCACCCCCGCCACAGGAATGCAGCGGCATTCCTGGGGGGTGCCGTGGCAAGGTGCCTGGGACTAGGGGTGCAGGTAGGCACCTTCCTTCCTCTGCCACCCTGGCACCTGGCAAGAAGGAGCCTTGGGCCAGGACCCAGGGCTCCTCAGCTGCCCTGGCTCTGGGTCAGCTTGCAGGGTTCCACCAGCCCAGAGGCACGGCCTGGCAACCTGAGGAAAGTGGCAGAGGAAGCTCATGAGGCTCTGAGGTTTTTTTTTTTTTGGTGCTGGGGATTGAGCCCAAGGGCATTCTACTTCCAAGCTACACCCCCAGCTCTTCTTATTTTATTTTATTTCTATTTTTATTTTATTTATTAACTTTTCTTTCAGTACTGAAGATTGAACCCAGGGGCATTCTACCTCTGAACTCCACCCCCAGCCCTATTTTTTATTCTTTATTTTGAAACAGGGTCTCACTAAGTTGCAGAGGGCCTCACTAAGTAGCTGAGGCTGGCCTCGAATTTTCGATCCTCCGGTCTCAGCCTCCCAAGTATGGGGATTACAAGCCACCATGCCCGGCTATTTATTTATTTATTTATTTATTTATTTATTTATTTTGAAATGGTCTCACTCAGTTGCTGAGGTCTTTGCCAACTTGCTGAGGCTGGCCTCAATCCTGTGATCCTCCTATCTCAGCCTCCCAAGAACTGATTATAGGCATGTGCCACCATGCCTCTTTATAAGCTGCGTGATCGTGGAAGAGGTCTCTTCGAATCTCAGTTTCCTCACCTATAAAGTGGGGAGGAAACAATAGGAGCTTTTATTTTTATTTGTTTATTTATTTATTTACTTATTTATTTATTTTTGCGGTACTGGAGATTGAACCCAGGAGCATTCTACCTCTGAGCTACACCCCCAGCTCGATTTTTTATTCTTTATTTTGAAACAGGGTCTCACTAAGTTGCAGAGGGCCTCACTAAGTAGCTGAGAACCTGGATCGTCCCATCTCAGCCTCCCAAGTACTGGGATTACAAGCACGCACCACCACGCCGGGCTATTTAGACAGGACTGGATGGAAGGTAGTGCATGCCTAGACAGGCCTGCTTCCCCAGAGGAGTGATTCCCTGAAGGGGGTCTCAGTTACTGAACACCCACCCCCATGAGGGAATGAGGGGAGCTTCAGGCTCTGGAGCTCCGGAGGGAGACTGAGGCCCAGAGAGGGATTGGCACCTCCTTGCAGCCACTCAGTAGGGACACATGAGGGCCCGACTGCCCGGGATGCTGCTCCTGCATCCGCAGTTACCCAGAGGCTCAGCAATGAGACCCACGCTCGCTCCTCTCCTGGGCCCGTGAGGACCCCCAGACCCCACTGCTCACACTGGCTGTGGGGGCTCTGGGTGGGGGAGCCCCGGCTCTCATCTCCCTCTTCCAGGAACACCATTTCAGTGGAGACCGCTGCCCACCCCACCGGACCAGGCACTAGCCTGCATCGCTCCAGCCCTGCCCCCTGGGAAACCCTCTGTGTCTCCTTCCTTTTGTGCCTGCCCTGGCTGCCGACATCCTCCTCTCCTGTCTCTTCTCCCTAGGAAGAGGCCACAGGCCAGAGGTGTCTGAAGCCGGGTAGAAGCTCTTTTGTGAAAAGAAGCTTGACCTGGAGCTGGAGCTGGACCATCTAGACTTGCCCCCGATTCTGTCTGACTTGCTCTGTGGCCTTGGGCAGGTTCCCTATTGCCTCTGGTCTTCCATGTCCCATTATAGGTTGAGTGTCCCTTGGGACCAGAAATGGTTCCGTTTTGGGAGTTTTTCAGATTTAGGCACATTTGCATGGACTTTGCCAGTTGAGCATCCCTGATCTCAAAATCCAAAGTGCTTTAACATTTGAAATTCAGGGGGAGCCGGGCGTGGTGGCACACGCTTGTAATCCCAGCATTCGGGAGGCTGAGACCGGAGGATCCGGGTTCTTGGCCAGCTTCAGCTACCTAGTGAGGCACTCCGAAACTTAGTGAGACTCGGTTTCAAAATAAAGAATAAAAAATAGGGCTGGGGGTATAGCTCGGAGATAGAATGCCTCTGAGTTCAATCCCAGTACCACCAAAAAAAAAAAAGAAAAAAGAAAAAAGAAAGAAAGAAATTCAGGGGGGCAGCAGGCTGGCCCTTGGAAAGTTTCAGATTTGGAATTTTTCAGATTAGGGATGCTCAAATTATCATCGGCACGGCACGTGAGATCATAATGTGCCCGGCACATAGTAGGTCCTTGGAAAAGGAGAGCCCCAGGTGCATGCCCCAGCCCCAGGTCAGCCTGCCCCTCATCACCTCCTTTAATCCCCCCAGCTCTGCCGGCCTTTGATTCCCTGTGGGTGGCTGAGCCAGGACTCTGCATGGCAGGCTGGGAGCTCAGGCTGTGGGGAAGCCGGCAGGGCTGGGCCTGCCAGGCCTGCCCGAGGGAGGGGGCTGCGGGGCCCGCCATTCACTGCTAAGCCCGGATCCGGGCGCCTTTGTGCCAAGAACAAAACCCGGGGATCAGCCGTTCTCTGACCGGCCCCTGTCAGCCCGGAAGGGATGGAGGCCTGGGCCTGAGGGATGAGCTGGGGTCCCTTGCGGGCCCTGGGATGCAGGCGGGGGTGCACCCTGGAAGCACCTCGCTACCCCAGGTTGGGGCTGCGATGGGTGAGCAAACCTGGGTTCAAATCCCACGCCGTAGTCACCAGGAGACGTGGGCAGGTGTTTCAACCTCCCTGAGCCTCAGTTTCACCATCTGTGAGTAGACCCTAGAATGTCTCCCACCCGGTGGATTTGAGGAGTCGAGGGGATGGGCGGGAGGTGCGGGAGGTGCGGACCTCGCCCACCTACCTGGGGCTCAGGCTAGAGCAAGGGTTGCGTCTGAGGGCCACAGGTGCGATGTGTGCATGCACAATGGGGACTCTGAGCAAGCCAGGGGTGCTGGAGACACGGTCTCACCCTGTCATCTGCTTGCTCTTCCTCCCCCAACACCTGCACAATCCCCGGGACACCATTGTCACTCTCTGCCCCGGGCCTGCAGGGCCTGCGCTGTGTCTCTGGAGAGCAGAGGTGAGGCCTCAGCAGCTGGGGGTGCAGCCCCAAGTTCCAGCCAAGCTGGAGCCTGTCCCTTCTCAGGCCTCCTCCTGACTGCGGTCCTCTGCCTGGCCCCCATCCCAGGCCTCCTGGTGTCTGATTGCCCCGGCCAAGAATGGCCGAAAGATGCCGGTGTGGGCCTTCCCCAGGAGGTGGGGGGCTCTGCCTGCTGGGCCCTTTCCTGGGACGCTCCAGCCTGAGCCAGGGTCCGGGGACAGGGCGCCCTGTCAGAGGTGGCTGGGAGCTGGCCCCCGCAGGGATGACTTGAGTTTCCAGGCAAGGGGCCAGGAGGCCGCGGTCATACTCCGCCCGCCGGGGGCCTGGGCTCCGGCCAAGCGTCAGCAGCAGAGATTGTTGGGTCCGTTTTATTTTAAACAAAAAAGAACTTTGAGTGGAAACATGTGTTTCTTTTTCCTCCCCTCCCTCTCTGCCTATCTTGTTCTCTCCATCTCCTTGTCTACCCACATTCTCTTGTTCTCGCCTCTCTTTCTGTTTTTTCCTCCGTTCCTCTCTGCTCCTCTCTGTCTTTCTCTATCACTCTCCCACCTCTCCTCTCGGCTCTCAGGTATAAGGAGAGGTCCCAGGCTCCCTCAGTCTGGGTGTGGCCCAGAATCCTGGCAGAAAAACACCCCGGTCGGTGCCTCCCGGGGAGGGGGTGTCTGAGCAACTGAGGATCCCGCACCGCTCCTCCACCCTCTTGGCCTCCTCCCTCCTGAGGCCCATCTTCTCCCCTCTGCCCCTCTCTGTCTGTTTTCCATGCGAGGCGTCTAGAAAATAGTTCTGCAGCTTAAAATCAGTTTAAAAACACTGGTCCGAGCCAGGCATGGTGGCGCCCGCCTATAATCCCACTACTTGGGAGACTGAGACAAGAAGATCACAGGTTGGAGGCCAGCCTCAGCAACTTAGCGAGACCCTCAGCAACTTAGCAAGACCCTGTTTCAAAATAAACAAAAAATTGAGCTGGGAGTGTAGCTTGGAGGTAGAATGCCCCTAGGTTCAATCCAAACCAAACCAAACCAAACCAAAAAAACCCCACTGGTCTGGTACTCGGTGGGAGATCACTTGCCTAGCATAATGAAGGCCTTGGGTTTCACCCTCAGTACTGCAAAACACACACACACACACACACACACACACACACACACACGCACACACACGAAACAGCAAACACTGGTCCAGTCCAAACCCATTCTCCTTCTGACTTCAGTTTCCCCATCTTTGCAGAGAAGACTTGCTTTGCCCTAGTGCCCTCCTGCTTTTATGCTTGGTTGTATTCCTGTCTCCTTCCACTGAAAGAAATTCTGGACCAGGAATGCAACCTCCTCTCCCCTCCCCAGGTGAGAAGGGCTCTCCTCAAGATGACCCCAGGTCCCCTGAGTCCTGGAGCCTTAGAGGCCACAGCTAAGAGGAAAGGCAAGATCAGGGGACGCCCTGTAACCATGCACAGACAGGGTCATGCCATTGCCAGCGTTCACTGGCTGGGGCAGGGCTGGGAGGGGCTGTGTGGTGGCAGAGGGGAATTCCTCCCCTCCCACAGCGCCAGGGGTTAAGTCGATGTAAAACAAGGGGATTAGAGACTCGGGCAGGTCAGCCTGTCTTTCCAGGCTCCACAAAGGTGTCCCAGCACCTGGCTTCCCTGCCCGCCCCTGCCCCGCCCCCTGTTTGGCTTCTGAAAGTTGCCAGGAGGGAAGGACAGGGGCTATGCTGGCACCTCTGCTGGTCGGTCAGCAGGGGGATGGAGCACCAGCCCCTGCCAGCCAGTGCCTCTTTGTGTCCTCCACCCAGATGCCCCAGTTAGGGGCTGGAAGATGTGACCTTGAAGCCTCCCTGGGGTCCCACCAATGTTGCTGGTCCCCTATGGCATCCTTGCAACAGACCTGGGGCAAGATGCATCAACATTCATTTTACAGATAAGGAAATCGAGGCACGGAAGGGGAGAGGCACTCGGTGTGTGCCCAGGCTGACCCCTGCTAGCTCGGAGAGAGAAGGCTGCTGCCTCTGCGTGAACTTTGCAAGCCAGGTGCCACTGGTACCTTGCAATTGGCTCCGGTGGGAGGATTTATACTGCAGTGGACAGCAAATGATACAAACCAGGCCTTCGCTTTCCTTTCTCCTTTCTTCCCCTCTGCTTTTTTCCTTGCAGAGAGCAGGTTGTTAAACATTTACTGGCTCACACGGGCTGGAGACCACAGCCTTCTGGTGTCTCAGAGGGGCCCCTCGCTTGGCCGGTGAAGACTTAGCAAGACTCATCCCTGTGACAGATCTGAGCCTGTCTGACTCCAAGGCCAAGGAAATGCCTTCTCCCCTCCTGATGCCAAGAAGTGCCTTCTCTTTCTACTCCACCGCGACAACTTCCTGTGCAGGGCCAGAAACTGTCCCGTCTGCCCCTTTGCGGTAGAGATGAAAGGTTGTACAGGTTCAGAACCGCCAGCCAGCACACCTGCCCTCTGACCCTGTTCCATCCATTCCATAAATACTTACCAAGCACCTCAGGTAACCTCCCTGGGTCTGTTTCCTCATCTGCAAAATGGGGTTCATCTACCTGACTGCATTCACTCATCCATCCATTCATTCATTCACTCATTCACCCATTTATTCGTTCATTCTCTCACTCATTCATTTGCTCACTCATCCATTCATTCAGTCACTCATCCATCCATTCATTCATTCACCCATTCATCCACTCATTGATTCATTCATTCACTCATTCACGCATTTGTTCATTCACTCAGTCACCCATTCGCTCATTTGTTCATTCATTCATTCACTTGTCCACCCATTCATTCACTCATCTACCCATTCATTCATTCATCCACCCATTCATTCATTCACTTGTCCACCCATTCACTCCGTGGCAACTCTCATGGTCAGGTGGGTCTAGAAAGAGGGTGGAATCAGGATTTCTGCTTTGAGTCCTGGCTCTGCCAAGGGCGTCCTTTGTAACTATTGGGTCTCTGCACAGTGGCATCTGTGTGAAGGTTCCTTCCATCTTCTCTCCCCATCTAGAGGGGTTGCAGGGTCCCAGGGGAAGCTTTTGGTCATCAGGGTAACTAACTAGCCTGGATAAGCTGAGTGTGTTGGCACATGTTTGTAATTCCAGTACTTGGGAGGCTAAGACAAGAGGATCATAGGTTTGAGAACAGCCTCAGCAACTTCACAAGACTTTCTAGAACTTAGTGAGACCCTGTTTCAAATAAAAAATAAAATAAGCAATGGGGCGTTGTGGTGTACCCTTGTAATCCCAGTACTTGAGAGGCTGAGACCAGAGGATCACAGGTTCTCGGACAGCCTCAGCTACTTAGTGAGGCACTCTGAAACTTAGTGAGATCCTGTTTCAAAGTAAAGAATAAAAAATAGGGCTAGGGGTGTAGCTCAAAGGTAGAATGCCCCTGGGTTCAATCCCCAGTATTGCAAATACCACAAAAACAAAAACTGATTGATGAGGACTTGTTTAATGGAACCGAGTTTCAGTTTGGAAAGATAAAAAAGTTCCACAGATGGATGGTGGCAATGGTTGTGCCACAGTATGAATACACTTGTGTGTGTGTGTGTGTGTGTGTGTTCGCACATGTGTGTATCCATGCACATGTTACTAAGGATTGAACCCAGGAGCATTCTACCTCAGAGCTACACCCCCAGACCCATTTTTATTTTTATTTTTTATTTTATTGTATTTATTTAGTGTGTGTGTGTGTGTGTGTGTGTGTGTGTGTGTTACTAAGGATTGAACCCAGGGGCATTCTACCTCAGAGCTAAACCCCCAGACCCATTTTTATTTTTATTTTTTATTTTATTGTATTTATTTATTTAGTGTGTGTGTGTGTGTGTGTGTGTGTGTGTGTGTGTGTGTGTGTGTGTGTTACTAAGGATTGAACCCAGGGGCATTCTACCTCTGAGCTACACCTCAAACCCCCAGCCCTATTTTGTTTTTATTTTGAAACAGGGTCTCATTAGGTTGATGAGAATCTCACTATTTGCTGAGGAGGTGTGCACCACCACCCCTGGCTTACTTTTTATTTTAAAACAGGGTCTCACTAAGTTGCTGAGGCTGGCCTCAAACCTACAGATCCTCCTGTCTCATCCTCTCAAGTACTGAGATTATAGGTATGCTCCACCACGCCCGGCTGTGTGAATATATTTAAAGTCACTGAACTATACATTTTATTTTATTCTACCTCTGAGCTATACCTTCAGACTGATTTTATTTTGTATTTGGAAACCGGGTCTCACTAGGTTGCTGAAAGTCTCACTACTTGTTGAAGCTGTCCTTGAACCTGCAATCCTCCAATCTCAGCCTCTTAAGTACTCAGATTAGAAGCATACACCATCATACCTGGCTGAACTGCAAAATTTAAGATGATCAAAATGAAGCCGGGCATGGTGGCGCACGCTTGTAATCCCAGCATTCGGGAGGCTGAGACCGGAGGATCCGGGTTCGCGGCCAGCCTCAGCTATCTAGTGAGGCACTCCGCAACTTAAGACCCGGTTTCAAAATAAAGTAAAAAATAGGGCTGGGGGTATAGCTTGGAGGTAGAATGCCCCTGAGTTCAATCCCCAGTACTGCAAAAAAAAAAAAAAAAGGATCTAGCTGGGCGTGGTGGTGCATGTTTGTAATCCCAGTATTTGGGAGGCTGAGACAGGAGGAACCAGGTTCTCGGCCAGCCTCAGCTATTTAGTGAGACCCTCCGCAACTTAGTAAGACCCTGTTTCAAAATAAAGAATAAAAGCCAGGTGTGGTGGCGCATGCTCCTAATCCCAGCATTTGGGAGGCTGAGACTGGAGGATGCGGGTTCGTGGCCAGCCTCAGCTACCTAAGTGAGGCACTCTGCAACTTAGTGAGACCCTGTTTCAAAATAAAAGAATAAAAAATAGGGCTGGGGCTATAGCTCAGAGGTAGAGTACTGGGGTTCCATCCCCAGTACTCCAAAAAGAAAAAAAAAAAAAAAATGGATCTGGATGTGGTGGCACACACCTGTAATACCAGCACTTCGGAGGCTGAGATCAGAGGATTGCAGGTTTAAGGCCAGCCTCAGCAATTTAGAGAGACCCACAGCAACTTGGCAAGATCCTGTTTCAAAATGAAAAAATAAAAAGGGCTGGGGTGTTGCTTGTAGGTAGAATGCCTCTGGGTTCAATCTCTAGTACCCAAAGAAAAAACGGATCCCCAACTTTGTTTTGGGTGCTGTGCTACATGCTGTGGATACAGCCACGAACAAAACAAACATTTCTTCCTTTGTGGAGGTCACATTCTAGAACAGCGCTGTCCGGGAGAACTTTGTGTGAACGGAACGACGGATGGATGGCCACCCTCTGCATCCGCTCTGCACAGTGGGGTGGCCAGTAGCTACGCGTGGATATTTAAGCACAGGAACCGTGGCCAATGCAAATGAGGAACTGACTTTAATTTTATTTCATTTTAATTAATTTGAACTTAAATAGCCACAGGTGGTTAATGCCTACCGAACTGGACAGAGCGGTTCTGGAAGGTCAATCTCACGGCGCGCTTAAGTGGCAGAGCTGGCTTCGGAGCTCCAGTTCACCTGACCTCGCTTGGTCTTATCCAACCTCCGAGGCACTGTCTCCCAGCAGATCCGGCCTCTTGCATCAGAGGCTCCGGCGAAAGAAACACGCTACAAAATTCAGATTCCCAGGCATCTCAGAAAACAGGGCCCAGAAGCCAGGCGTGGTGGTGCACCCTTGTAATCCCAGTACTTGGGAGGCTGAGACAGGAGGATCGCAGGTTTGTGGCCAGCCTCAGCTACTTAGTGAGGCCCTCCTCAACTTAGTGAGACCCTGTTTCAAAATAAAGAGTAAAAAACAGGACTAGAGGTGTAGCTTGAAGGTAAAATGCCCCTGGGTTCAATCCCTAGTACTGAAAAAAAAAAAAAAAAAAAGAAAAAGAAAACGGGGCCCAGGAGTCTGTGTGTTTATGACTTCCCAGGTGATTCCAGAGTTCCAGGGCAAGGTTGAAACCAGTTCTCTCCTTCAAGATGCTCCGCTAGGAAGAATTTGCATCGGGGGTGACCTGCGCTGGCCTCCTGGGCCTGCACCTTCAGACTCCCCCCAACCCCTAGCTAACCCACAGAAGATAACTAGTCTGGCTACCAGTCCGTGATTCCTAGCCAGTCTGCACCAACAGGTTGGCATCTTCCTACCATACCCAGAGGGGCTGGGAGGCCTCCCACGTGCCCGCATCCCACCAATCTCTGGGGCTCCCCAGTCTGCCCGCTCAAGCCTCCGGCCCTAGCTGGTGGGCAGTGGAGAAAGAAGCTTGGCCTGGTGCCCCACCCTGCAGACCGGCCTGGTCAAGCAAGCAAAGGAAGGAAGCAAGGCCCAGGGCCAGCGGACACGGCTGGGGTGACGCAGGCCTCAGGAATTTGAAAACAAACATTCAGCCAGGGAAGGAAGAGGCTGCTGCTGGCGGCTGAACTCAGCCAGGGCGGGCGGGCCCCGTTCCCTCCTTCCTGGGGCAGGGGTGAATCCCCTCGGCTGGAAGTTTCCACGGTACTGGTAAGATCAGGAGGTCAGAAGTGGGGTGCGCCCCCCCCCCCCCGGCTCTGCCAGATCCAGGAGCATCCTGGCTGGGGTGAAAGAGGAGGGAGCAAAGAGCAGCTAGCCAGAGAGCCGCAAGGCCCAGCAGCAACAGTATGCCTTGCCATGTGCTTATTGAGCACCACCGGTATTCCTAGAACTCAAGCGAAAGCACTGCCTGGCTGGGGAGGGGGGGAAAGAGGCAGGGAGCTCCAGGCCCCAGGGGATCTGCAGAGGAAGGCAGAAAGGCTTCCTGGAGGAAGTGGCACCTGAATGGGGCCTTGGAGGATGAACTCTGCCAGGACAGAACCTTATTAATCTCACTCCTCCCCATCTGCAGAGATGAAGAATGGATGGATGGATGGATGGATGGATGGATGGATGGATGAATGGATGGATGGATGGATGGATGGATGGATGGATGAATGGATGGATGGATGGATGGATGGATGGATGGACGGACAAACGAATGAATGAATGGGCCACATGGTCACGAAGGCCCAGACCCCTCAAGAGCAGTCCATCCCTGCGCTGTCTCCTCTTCCCACTTGGTACCCAGAGATCCTGGAGCTGGCGTGACTGGGTTCCTAGTCCCAGCTCAAACACTTCCCAGCTGTGTGACTTTGGATGTGTCACTTAACCTCTCAGTGCCTTTCGTCCCTTTTCTGTAAAATGGAGGTAATGATACTTCACAGGGATTTGGGGAGGACCGAGTTCACGCGAGGAAACTGCTGGGAGCAACGGCAGGCATGTACTGAGAACTCCGCGTCTGCTGGCATTTTCTTTAGGTGCTTGTTCGTACGTTCATTAGTTCACGCCACCACTCCCTCGCTCCTCCTCTTCATCACTCATTTGTTGGGCACTCCCCGTGCTCCAGGTCCACTCCTCTCCGCCTCTCAGCCCTCGTAGCCAGTCCCAGGCTGATAATGACTATAAGGATTTCCTTAATTCCTCCAAAACCTCAAACAAACGAGAAGGAGCTGTCTGGGACAGAGCGACATGCTAAGACCGGGGCCGGGATGTGGGCGCTAAGCCCCTGGGATGGGCTCCGTGGCCAGGGGCCAGCGCTGAACCCCACGGATGGCCGGGCCTTCCACCTGAGGGCCTCACCCGCTCCCCTCTGACAGCTGGGTTCTCCCAGGCCCAGACCCCACTCACCCACACCCCAGGCTTCACTGCCGGCAGCCCAGAGCCCGCTAAGGTGAGGCTCGGCCATCCAGCCCGTTTCCCCAGCGAGTTCTCGGAGCAAGCTGCCTGTGGAGCATAATGATTGCGTGCTGATGACTGTAGCAGCTGAGCAGAGGATCCCACAGCCTCCTCCTTCCCCACGGGCCCTGGGAGAACAGGTCACACCGGGGAAGAATCCTGCTGCTGTGATTCTGTAAAAAAGCCACTTCCTGAACTCCACCTTGTGCCAGGCACCGTGCTGGGCACACAATACCCTTCCTCATTTCTTCTCTCTCTCTCTTTCTCTCTCTTGTGGTACTAGGAATTGAACCCAGAGGCATTCTACCTTCAAGCTACACCCCCAGCCCGATTTTATTTCTTATTTGGAAAAAGGATCTCATTAGGTTGATGAGAGTCTCACTACTTGCTGAGGCTGTCCTCGAACCTATGATCCTCCTGTCTCAGCCTCCCGAATGCTGGGATTACAAGTGTGCGCCACCACGCCCGGCTTCAAGCCCACACCCCCGGCGACAAGCAGGCTTGGCATCTGCGGAACTGGAGAGACCGGGCTGCTCCTGAAGCGAGGTTCCAGCCAGAGGGCGGGTGGGCGAGGGGGAGGAGGCAGGCGGTGCCGACAGCAGCCTGCTGCAGGGCGGGTAACGGGAGCCCGGCCAGGCCGGGGCCCTGGGGCAGGCCTTGCTGGGCCCTGGGAGCAGCTCGGCCTGTGGAGCCACCGCCACCAGGGCGATACCCGCCAACCCGCTGACTCAGCGATTGTGTGAGCCTTTCCTGGAAATCCGCACTGCGGGGGGAGGGGGAGTGTGTGTCAGGGAGGCAGCCACCTGTTGGGGAAAACGGGGTGTGGACACCCCATCCCACCTGCCAGTCTGCACGGGTTCCCCTCCGAGTGACCCAGGCGCCCCTCGCTGTGTGCCCAAATCCCTGAGCCACCAGATCCAAGGCTCAGAGCCAGCATGGCGCCTGGGCACAGGTGCCGCCGCAGGGCCCTAAGTGACCACCTCGCCAGGCAGCTTGGTGTTCTACGGAGCGTTGTTCTGCCCCACCGGAAGGGGGCAGGTGTGGATGGTGGGCGTCTGTGTGACACCATTTGGCACCACCTTCTTGGGGGGCCTCAGTGACACTCTGCCATGGGAGCAGCTGTAGGGACATCAAAGGCCTCCAGGACCCTGGGGACTGGTGTCTGGCTGGGTTCAGGAAGCAGGACTAGCTCTGCCAGTGCCCCCTCCCTCAGGCGTCCCACAGAGCAGTTTCAGGCAACTGTCCCACCCTGGAGGGGACAATGGGACCAGGGGCCCGGCTGCCACAGGTTGTACCATCCCCGGCACCCAGACAGGGAAGAATCAGGAAGGCCGGGCAGGGGGCTGAGGCCTGGCCACCACAGAGCCCGGGGCTCTCGGTATGGGAGAGGGGGTCCTGTTCACAGAGTAGGTGCTGCTAAGTAATTAGCAACCGGTCCTGGTGCAGGGTGGGGTCAGGCATGGAGAAGCTGATTTCCTGTGAAAACCCTGGGGCGGGTGGACACGCACACACTTTGTGAGCTGGGGTGGTGGTTATAACAAAGGGTTTCAGGGAGGACCTGGGTCAGGTGGGCCTGGGTTCAAAGGGGCCCCAGCACAGATAGATAGATAGATAGATACATACATACATACATACATACATGGATGGATGGATGGATAGATAGATAGATACATACATACATACATACATACATACATAGATACATACATACATACATACATACATAGATACATAGATAGATGGATAGATGGATAGATAGATAGATAGATAGATAAAAGCTGAGGATGTAGCTCAGTAGTCGTAGAGAAACCCTTAGACTCTATCCCCAGCATGGCTAAAAAATAACAGAAGGAGCCGGGCGGTGGTGGCACACGCTTGTAATCCCAGCATTTGGAAGGCTGAGACCAGAGGATCCGGGTTCTAGGCCAGCCTCAGCTACCTAGTGAGGCACTCCACAACTTAGTGAGACTCAGTTTCAAAATAAAGAATAAAAAATAGGGCTGGGGGTGTAGCTCGGAGGTAGAATGCCCCTGAGTTCAATCCCCAATACTGCAAAAAAATAATAATAATAATAATAACAGAAGGTTGTCCCAGGGGTTAAAGGAGGTCTCCGTGCTGATGAACTGTGAGCCATGTTTGGTACGTGGTGTTGATGGTTTAATTGTCCCCCTGTTCGGCCTGCAACTTGGCATCAAGGCCTGGAGCAGCACAGGCCTCTGGGAATAGGCACCTTCCGGCCTTGGCAGCCCTCCGAGCGGAGACCAGGACTGGGCATGTGCCCTGTTTCCAGCAGTCTGTGCCCTCCCCTGCCCCCTGGCCCCTGCCCGAGGGGCACAATCAAGCACCAGGAGGACTCAGCTCACAGGGAGGAAGGAAACAGGCCAGGTGCGGCTCCAGGACCCCTCTGTCCCAGCCCTGGGCTCTGCTGCCCCCTGGTGGCTGGACTGGGGAGGATGCCACTCCCTTTAAGGGACCCTAGTCCAAGAACAGCAATTACCGTAAAAAGTCAAAAAGCTGCTGCTGCTGCTGCTGCTCGCCACTTTACAGTTTGCAAAATACCTTCTTGGTCAATCGCAGGCTTCACAGAACAGGGCTCAGGGTTCGGTGCTGAGATCAGACGGGGATTTAAGTCCCGGGACAACTGGTTATGTCACCTGGGGTAAGTAAACTCTCTGAGCCTTAGACTCCTCATCTGCAGAATGGGGTAACAAAAATAGGGCTCCTTGGCCCTGAGGCTGAGCCCAAGACAATATACACCCGCCATTACTTCAGCACTTACCGGATTATCTGGGGGATAGCCCCTTTGCAGAGTACTTTGGGCGAAGTCCTGTTTCAAGGTGAAGCTACAGGATATTCTACCTCTGAGCTACACTCCTAGCTCTTTTAATTAATTTTTACTTATTGTTATATATGTATGTATGTATTTATTTACTTTGGTGCTGGGGAGTGAACTCAGGGGCATTCTACCTCTGAGCTACACCCCCAGCCCTATTATTTTTATTTTTATGTTTTTTGAAACAGGGTCTCACTAAATTGTCTCACTAAGTTGCTGAGGCTGGCCTCAAACCTGCAATCCTTCCATCTCAGCCTCCCAAGTGCTGGGATTACAGGCGTATACCACCATGCCCGGCTCTTATTAATCCCCATTTGACAGATGAGTAAACTGAGGCCCAGGAAGGAGAAGTAGCTTGTCTGGGGCACCGTGGTTGGCTGACTCCGGCCCAGCTGGCTTTCCCCATCTTGCTCTGGACGCTCGGAAGCACCTTGCTATCCTTGCTACCTGATTTAAATGATCAGGCCAGCTTCTGTCCCCTGCAGAGTCCCTGGCCTCCCCACTTCCCCAGAGCCAGCTGCGGACCCTTCCCTTCTCCCTGGCCAGCTCCCCAGCCGAGCGCTTGAGAGTGGCTTCCAAAGGTCACCCTGTCCGTGCCCCTGCACCCCACCCAAGCAGATGACTGTCAGTCCTGTTCTTCATGCTGCTCAGGGGAGGAGATTCCACAACCCGCTTCCTCCACCCGCCCAGGTGTTTGTGACAGTTCCCACGGGTGGTAAGCTCTGCTTGTGTCTAACCAGACTCCTTCCTGCTGCAGTTTCAGCCCATTTCCTTTTGTTTTATCTCCCGAGAGCATCAAAAATACTATCTGGAGAGAACACTTGAGACCCAGAGAGAGGGACCCTGGATCAAGACAGGGTCACTCGGGGACAGGAAGTGAGAGCTGACCCAAGGTCAAACCCAGGTCAAGGTGGCAAGAGTGGCTCAGCTGGTCTCGGGGCCCAGGACAGCTCAGCCCGGTAGGGCAGTCTCACCTACAGCCTGAGGACACCCAGGCCCACTGGCCACCGAGGCACCATGGGGCTCATGAGGGGAGGGGCGCTGGACTGGAAACTGGGGAGCAGAGTGGCAGGGAAGAGCTCAGGCTCCAGGATTCGAGCAGACCTGGGTTCGAATCCAGCTCTGTTACCCTCAACGCACGCTCACTGCAGTCCTTGTCCTTGTTAGATACTGCCTTCGGCACCCCGGCCACAGCATCAGGAAGACGGCTGAGGCCCGGCCCTCCTGGACCTTACAGAAAGTGAGTCCACGGAGGCACAAGAAGGAATCCCAGGGTGGGAGAGGGAGGTGATCAGGAGAGGTGTC
Source organism: Graphiurus murinus (assembly GCA_004027655.1). Taxonomy (NCBI): domain Eukaryota; kingdom Metazoa; phylum Chordata; class Mammalia; order Rodentia; family Gliridae; genus Graphiurus; species Graphiurus murinus. The sequence goes on from PVLC010024258.1 coordinate 20,764, forward strand.
CTGGGGTGTGTGTGGGGGGGACTTTGAGATAAGCCCCATGGTTGGGATGGGCTTGGTTTGAGACAGACTTGAAAGACCCTCCAGGCAGCCAGGCTGTGCAGGGCCCAGCAGGGTGAGCGCCTACACAGCACCTTCTCTCTCAGCCTGTTTTCTTACCTGTCAAATGGGATCAGCGATACCCAATAAGGTGTTCAGATCAATAAGCAGGTGGGTATAGAGGCCACATTCTAGGCCCAAAAGGAGGTCAGAAAATGGTTAATGTCAGCCAGCCATGGTGGCGCATGCTTGTAATCCCAGTACTTGGGAGACTGAGACAAGATCACAGGCTTGAGGACAGCCTCAGCAAGTAGTGAAGCTCTTATTAACCTAGTGAGACCCTGTTTCAAAATAAAAATAGAGCTAGGGGTGTAGCTCAGAGGTAGAATGCCCCTGAGTTTAATCTCCAGTACCACAAAAAGAAAATGGTAATGCTGGCTGGGTGTGGCAGACCATGCCCTGTAATTTCAGTACTTGGGAGACTGAGACAGGAGGATGGAAGGTTGGAAGCTGGCCTCAGCAACTGAGACCCTCAGTAACTTAGTGAGACCATGTTTCAAAACAAAAAATAAAAAGGGTTGGGGTGTAGTTTGGAAGTAGAATGTCCCTGGGTCAATCCACAATACCAAAAAGAAAATAGAGAGAGAGAAAAAGAAGGAGGTGGAGGAGAGGAGGAAGAAGAAAAGGAAAGGAAAATGGTACTATCACCTTAAACAACAATCAGAGATTCTTTTTTTTTTTGGCACTGGGGATGGAACACAGGGGCATTTTACCTCTGAGCTACACCCTCAGACCCTCAGTCCTATTTTAAAAATTTATTTATTTGTTTATTTTTTGCAGTACTGGGGATTGAACTCAGGGGCATTCTACCTCCAAGCTATACCCCCAGCCCTATTTTTGATTCTTTATTTCGAAATAGGGTTTCACAAAGTTGCAGAGTGCCTCACTAAGAAGCTGAGGCTGGCCTCGAACCCGGATCCTCCGGTCTCAGCCTCCCAAATGCTGGGATTACAAGCGTGTGCCACCACGCCCGGCTATAGAGATTCTTTTTTTTTTTTTTTTTTTGCGGTATTGGGGATTGAACTCAGGGGAATTCTACCTCCGAGCTATACCCCCAGCCCTATATTTTATTCTTTATTTTGAAACCGGGTCTCCCTAAGTTGCGGAGGGCCTCACTAGGTCGTTGAGGCTGGCCGGGAACCCGGATCCTCCCGTCTCAGCCTCCCTAATGCTGGGATTACAAGCGTGCGCCACCACCCCCGGCTTATTCTTTTATTTTGAAACAGGGTTTCACTGAGTTGAGGAGAGGCCTCATTAAGTAGCTGAGGCTGGCTGCGAAGCCGCAATCCTCCTGTCTCAGCCTCCCAAGTACTAGGATTACAACTGTGGGCTACCATGCCAAGCCTTACACAGGATATTTTGAAACAATAATTCTCGATACAATGATCAATAAAGGTGATGTCAGCCCAAGATTGGATAGTGGCTGGGCAGATGTCCTTGCTTTCGGAAGTAGTGTGTGTGTGTGTGTGTGTGTGTGTGTGTGTGTGTGTGTGTGTGTGTGTGGTTGCTGTAGTGTACAAAACTGTGAACTGTAGTTCTGGCAGTCTTTTTTTTTTTTTTTTCGGTACTGGGGATTGAATTCAGGGGCGTTCTACCTCCGAGCTACACCCCCAGCTCTATTTTTTTTTTATTCTTTATTTTGAAACAGGGTCTCACTAAGTTGCGGAGGGCCTCACTAGGTAGCTGAGGCTGGCCGCGAACCCGGATCCTCCGGTCTCAGCCTCCCAAATGCTGGGATTACAAGTGTGCGCCACCACGCCCGGCTTCTGGCAGTCTTTTGTTCATGTTACTGGATGCACCTGCATGGGATGCCCTCCGTCAGGATCTCCAGGCTTTCATTTTTGGTTGGGGCTTGACAAAGGCCACTCCATTTAGACTCTGACAACTTCACTAGTTGTCATCACAGGTCTAATAACAAGTCAATGGGCGCAGCCCTCAAGGTTTAATTTCAACACCATCCCCCCAAACGCTGCCCTCACTCCGCACAAGGGCTGCCCAGCCATTCAGTGGGTATTGAAAGATTTTAGATCCTGCCAGGTGCTGTGGTGCACACCTGTAATCCCAGTACTTGGGAGGCTGAGACAGGAGGATCACAGGTTGGAGGCCAGCCTTAGCAATTCAGCGAAACTCTGTTTCAAAATAGAAAATAAAAAGGGTTGGAGGTGTAGCTCGGAGGTAGAATAGCCCGGGTTCAATCCCAGTGAAACACACACACACACACACACACACACACACACAGATTGATTTTAGGTTCCATCCATTTGCACTACACTTTACCATTTATTAGGCATTTCCTCTGATTCTCCCAGTGCCCCGTGAAGTTTGGTTGCTACGGAAACCTCGGAGTTACCAGAGGCAGGCAGGGGCTGGCAGGCCTTCACCAACCCCCCTCCCCTCCAAAGACAAACTCTTGAATTCTGAAGACATTTTCTACCATCTCCCTTCATCTAAAGAAAGGGTCACTTTCCAACCGCGCAGACCCCTGGCACGTGGCTAAGCCCTACTGGGATCAGAAGGTGATTTTTTTTTTCATCAAAACCCAGGGAAAATGTTGGAGCAAGAAGGATCCTTGGGCCTTCTGACATGGAAGCAGAAGAGAAGCAGACCAAGGCTGTCGGGGTCAAGGTCGGCTTAAGGACATGAGCCCCTTCCCTCCTCGTGACTGGAAAGGGCTCCTTCTCCTTGGACCACTGCATCCCAGAGGAAGGCAGCTCAGCTCAGCCACATTCTGGTCCTGCTACCTCTGTCTCAGCTCTCAGGAGGTAGGCTTGGCGGCACCACCTCCAGGAAGTCTGCCTGACTCCAGCAAGGGTCCCTTATTTGCACCCCACAGCCCAGGGTTTGCACCACCAGGGGAATGAGTAAGTTTAATTCACACGCAAAAGCGTGCAATTGTCCCCAAGGGAACAGCTCTGGACAAGCAGCTCCAGCTCTCCTCCTCCAGCTACTGGCTGGCCCTGGGGATCCCCACCCCGACTCCATCAATTAGTCTCGCCTGTTTTGTGCTTCACGCAAATACGATCTTCTGAGAGATCTTCTTTTGTGTCTGGTTTCTCTCCTGTCACGTCCACACCCTCACCCGTGGCTGCAGGTGTTTGCTTCTCATTCCTGTGTAGTGTCCCACATTTTATCCTTGATGAGCATTTGGCCAGTTTCTATTTCTCATATTTTGGCTATTAATGGATAGTACTGCTAACAGGGTGCATGTCTGTAACCCCAGTACTTGGGAGGCTGAGACAGGAGGATCACAGCTGTGAGCCCAGCCTCAGCAACTTAGTGAGCCCTTGTTTCAAAATAAAAAGTCAAAACATAGGGTTGGAAGGCGGGCGTGGTGGCACACACCTATAATCCCAGTTCTTGGGAGGCTGAGACAGAAGGATGGCAGGTACACGACAAGCCCCAGCAATTTAGTGAGATCTCCAGCAACTTAGCGAGAGTTTGTTTTGAAACAAATAATAATAATAATAATAATAATAATAATAATAATAATAATAATAATAAAATAAAAGGAGCTGGGGGAAGCCGGGCATGGTGGCACATGCTTGTAATCCCAGTACTTGGGAGGCTGAGACAGAAGGATTGCAGGTTCAAGGCCAGCTGCAGCTACTTAGGCCCTCTGCAAGTTAGTGAGACCCTGTCTCAAAATAAAGAATAAAAAATGGGGCAGGGGGTGTAACTCAGAGGTAGAATGCTCCTGGGTTCAAATCCCCAGTACTGCCAAAAAAAAAAAAAAAAAAAAGGAGCTAGAGATGTAGCGCTGACATAGAATGCATCTGGATTCAATTCCCGGTATACACCACCTCCCAACACACACACACACACACACACACACACATACACACACACACACCACAGAACGTGCTAGTTCATGCCTTTGTATTTTTCCCTGGTAGTGGGGATTGAACATAGGGGTGCTGTACCACTGAGAAATGACCCCGGCCCCTTTATTTACTTTTTTTTTTTT
>PVLC010024259.1:0-24881 GCA_004027655.1 Graphiurus murinus
TGTTTTTCCAGATGAATTTAAGGACTGATTTTTCTATGTCTGTGAGGAGCATCCTTGGTAATTTCATGGGTATTGTATTGAATCTGTAGATCAGTTTTGGGAGGATGGCCATTTTGATGATATTTATTCAATCCCAGAACATTTTTTCAATATAAGAGAAATGCTGCTTTATTAAACCTTTCACCAAATATTAAAACTCTAATTATTAGCTGAAATGGTGACACGTGCCTGTAATCCCAGGATTTTGGAGGTTGAGTCAGGAGGATCATAGCTATGTTCAAGACCAGCCTTAACAACTTAACAAGACCTTGTTTCAAAATATAAAATAAAAAGGCCTGGGGGTAGCCAGGCATGGTGGCACATGCCTATAATCCCAGTTCTTGGGAGGCAGAGACAGGAGTATTACAGGTTTGAGGATAGCCTCAGCAATTTAGTGAGGCTCTCAGCAACTTGGTGAGACCCTGTTTCAAGAATGAAAAATAAAATAGGGATAGGAGTGTAACTCAGAGGTAGAACACCCCTGGGTTCAGTCGCCAGCAGTAGACACACACACACACACACACACACACACACACACACACACACACATTAAGTGGAATATCTTATTCTTTATATCCATAAAATTAAATTTCATTAAAGGAAAAAGTCCCTTCTCTTTTCTCATCCAAAGATCAAGTACTTTTATGACTTGGGCTAAGTGCTACAGTTTTTGTTGTCTGTCTTTACTAAGTGGTCTTGTATTCTGGGCAAAATACATATGCAGGGAATTGAGAATCTTGGCCCCTACTGTGTAATCAGGGAAATAGTAAGTACTAGTATTTTTGAAAATTATGATAAAAGCTGGGTGTGGTGGCATATGCCTGTAATCCCAGTACTTGGGAGGCTGAGATAAGAGGATCACAGGTTCGAGACTGCCTTAGCAACTTTGTGAGACTCTTGGAAAACTAGCAAGACTCTGTTTCAAAATAAAAAATAAAATAGGGCTGGGGTGTAGCTCAAGATAGAATTCCCCTGGATTCAATCCCCAGTACCACAAAAAAGATAAAATTATGATAAGATACATATAACATAAAATAGACCATCTTAGCTATTTTTAAATACACAATTCAGTAGTAAGACATATATAACCAGTTTCCAGAACTTTTAAAATCTCAACCGTAACTTTGTTTTCCACCACAAATTTCAGCCTTAAAAGTCAACTGCATCTTAATAATGCCCCATGTGAAAGTCCACACACAGAAACAGTAGGAAAACCTTAATTTTGGAAAAGGAATCATCATCTGTCTTCCTTTAAATGATGAGGTCTTTTGTGTGTTTAAAATACTTTATTTATTTCATTTTTTTGTGTATGTGTGGTACTAGGGATGAACCCAGGGGCATTCTACCTCTGAGCTACACTCCCAGCCCTATTTTTTATTCTTTTATTTTGAAACAGGGGTCTCACTAAGTTGCAGAGAGCCTTGCTAAGTAGCTGAGGCTGGATGTGAACCTGCAATCTTCCTGTCTCAGCCTCCCAAGTAGTGGGATTACAAATGTGTGCCACCATGCCCAGCAATTTCTCTCTTTCTTTTTTGTGATACTGGGGTTTGAATCCAGAGGCATTCTACCTTTGAACTACACCCCCAGCCCAATTTTATTTCTTATTTGGAAACAGGAGCTCGCTAGGTTGATGAGAACCTCACTACTTGCTGAGACTGTCCTCAAACCTATGATCCTCCTGTCTCAGCCTCCCAAGTACTGGGATTACAAGCATGGCTAAAATATTTTAATCTCTAACATATTCTCCTTATGAGCCCTTGACACATGCAATGACTCTCTGAAGTGAAGTTTAAGTGTGAAGGAAGGAGTGATTTGAATATCTAGTTTGTCTCAGCACCTAGCTAAATGGTCCTCAGGGCAGTTGTACCTGAGCTGGGGCTGCATTTCTTCATCCTTAGAAAAATGGAAGAGCACCCTTATCAGAGGGTCTCACTTACTGGTTAAAGACAGAAAGGTCCCAAGACAGGGTTCCCAGGAGTGGAACAGCCAAGAAAAAGGATGGAGGTGGTTGTGTCTCCAGTTTAATATCTCTTTCAAATTGTCATCAAATACTGTCAGGATCTCAGTTCAGGCATATGAGGGACCCCACACCCCTCTCATCACCTAGTTATTGAACACACCACCAGTCTGAGCTGTTAGTACCCTTGATCATTCAACCATGCCTCCAGCAATGCCTGCACACTTAATAGGCACCCATTTGGTGCCTGCACACTTAGTAGGCACCTACTCTGTGCCACGAATTGAATTGGCATCTGTGTCTTACCTTGTCTCCATACCCATGTTTATTTCATGTTGTGAGTGAAATCAATGAGTCAGGCTGAAGAGTCAAAGGGAAGCAACATCAGTCATTTATTCCTCACCTGTCAAATGCAGTGTATGCCATGCTAAGGACACAGCACTTGACAAGCAGCCTGCAGTCCAGGACACAGGCTGTCTCACTTCTTCAGTTGCTACAGGAGTGCATACTATCAAAATGCATGTCTAGAAAGCTTTAAGTCCCCAAAGTGTGGTGGTTATTAAGACCAATTTTGCCTTTCATACCCTCCACATTTCTATTAACATCTTAGCCACTCTTGCTTTGCAACCACAGCCTTCTGGGAATCCAGCTGTGATCGGCTCCAAACCCTCCTCTGCCATCCACAGATAATTGTAGGATGAGGGCAGGAATATTGTATTTTATTCATCTGTAAATCCCCAGAGCATAGCAAGCAGTAACAGTTTAAATAGTGTTCTAAATTTTTTAAAAGTATTTCTCACAAGCAATTTGCAGACTCTTTGCTCTGTTTACTACCTATCACATGATTGACCTGGTTCCTCCTCGTTCACCAAACTCAGCTTAATGATTACATCCCCAGGGACACTCTCTGATTCCAAAGTCAAGATCTAAGCCTCCTGTTGGGAGTTCAGAGAGCCTTCTATTAACACAATACTCACACCCTGTATTAGACTATATGTTCCAGAAGGGCTAGACTGAGTTCTCTCATGTTTGGCGTAATCCACAATGAGAGCTCAGGACACAACATGGTAGATCTCTATACACATTTCTGGAATAAATGTGTTTTGATCAATTACATTTATGAGATTAACCTCTCTTTCTTCCTCTCATCTGCTACTGTCTGCGTAGTTATTTACACCCTTCCCAAACTGTTTGCTGCTATTGTTGTTTCGTTCCTGTGTATTCCTGCCACCTACTGGTTGAATATGGTATTTCAGTGGTAGATGTCAGAGTGGCTATAGCATTTCCATGCAGCACTGTAGTCTTTTTTTTTTCCACTTCTCCAGGGCTTTGATTGATAAAGTAGCAGTGTTCTATTGCCCCAGAACTTTGCCTTTTAACCTTGTTCTGTAGGAACGTGCCTTTTAGGCTTTGTAGAGAAAGTTGTTCCTTTTGGATTAGGAACTGAGATACTCTGAGCTCTTTTCCTACTTTAAATGAACCACCACCAGAAGGGCAGTGTCATGCTCTGTGGTACCTGGTTGCACCTATAGGATATTAAGGATACATGGAGCTTAGTGACCTTCTGGGCCAGCTTCTCTCACTTGATAAATAGTGAGATGAAGGGACTTGCCTAAGGTTACAGATTTGCTCAGTGACAGAGCCGAGACTGGAACCTAGACCTCTTGCTTTCTTCGCCAGCACTCTGCCTGCTGCTCTCCAGGTAGCAGAGTACTTTTGCAGGGTAACTAATTTGGATCAGTTTTGACAAGGCTGATGAGCTCATCAAGAACTCACTGGCCCCCAATGCCATCCTCGGAGTTTATTTATTAATGGTCCATGTGTAATCATGTGGGCTGGAGGGAGAAGAAGCCCGAGGTAATGGAAGTCCTGCTGCGTTCCAGCACTTGTGGAAAACAAGATGTAGCAGACAGTGATTGCCATTATCTTGTCATCTAAGCAAGATCTCCATCACCCCTTATTCCAGTAACTGCCCGCAGATGTGGGGGCCAGTACTAGGGCCTCTCTCCTGGCTCCCAGGCCTCCTCAACACAGTGGTAGTGCAGGGTGTGTGTGTGTGAAGTCCAACTGGGGTCCTCTGAGTCCTTCCCTGGGATTTCTGAGTTTGAAGCTAGAGAAACAACAGTTGTTCTGTCTCAGGAGTGGCATAAAGATATAAAATTAAAGGACTATGATCATCTTTCTAACCAAATAGAGGAGACTTGCTACAGAGGTGATAAGAGTGCTAAACAGAGACCCAGAGAGAAAAGCCAGAGGGAGGATGAAATCTCAATTCCAATCCTTTCACCCTGGCTCCTACAGCTCCTCTCAGGTTCTTTGAGTTACCCTAAGTTATTATATCTAACAACAACAGCTTATTCTTTTTTTTCCTTGAAAAAATAGTTTGAGTTGAATTTTTGTCATTCACAATTAAGAATTTTGACTAGTAATTTATAGACTATTAAAACATACCCAGAAGTACATCCTAAATGAACAGGCTGTCTGTACAGGGTTTTGTCTCCTTTCCTTTGACCCTAAACTAAGAGTCAAGCCAAGAGTAAGTTTTTCAAAACTAGCCTCATGGGTGAAGAATGATTAATATCCATTCATATTCATTCTCTCTCCTTCCTTCCTTCCTTCCTTCCTTCTTTCCTTCCTTCCTTTCTTCCCCTCATTCTTTCATTCTTGTACTGGAAATTTAACCCACGGTTATTCTACCTCTGAGCTATTCTACCCCTTATCAGTATTTTATTTTTTATTTTGAAACAGTCTTGCTAAGTTGCTGAGGGTGTTGCTAAGTTCCTGAGGCTGGCCTTGAACCTGTGGTCCTCCTTTCTCAGTCTCCCATGTACCGGGATTACAGGTGTGTGCCACTGCACCTGGCTAAGAGTGATGTACTTTCTGTATGTCCTTACAGTTATCTGTCTCAGTCAACTCTACCAAGAAGAACATGTTGGGAGTGAGGCAGAGCGCACAGGTCACTTGGCTCAGCTAGTTCTGCTTTATCTACAACATAAGCTTTACCCCATATCCAGCTGTTTTGCAACCTGTTCTCTTGAGTGATGGGAGCCAGTGTATCACGTCTACAGAGACTAGAAGGCAGCATGGGGTAACAGGAATAGCATTAGATTGAAACCAGGGCAACATTGTTTAAGTCTCAACTCCCTCTTCCTCTTATTAGGAGACCCCTGCCCCCAGAAAGTCATTTAACTTCTCTGGGCCTCAGTTTACCAAGTTACAAAAATATACTACTTGAACAGCATGATGCTAAGATACTGTCTGGCTCTAAAATTATATTATCATCAAAGAACAACTCAAACATCCTTTTAGGAATGGCATGTTGATATAACTATTCCTGTACCAAAAGTAAATCATTTTGGGGGGGTGGGGGAGGTACTATGTATTTAACCCAAGGGCTTCATACCTCTGAATTAAACTCCTAGCCCTATTTTTATTTTATTTCAAAACAGGGTCTCACTAAGTTTCTGAGGCTGGCCTCGAACCTGTAATCCTCCTTAGTCTCCCAAGTACTGGGAATGCAGGCATATACCGCCACTCCTAGCTAAGAAATCACCTTTACCCTCACTTTTTCCCCCATTAGTCCTCCGGGCAAGTCAGGTGCACTATCATCAAGTATCTTTTGAATATAAAAAATGTCTGCTCTAGCACCAAAGTGCAGCCCTGCCTTCTTTGGCAAAATATTCGCTCCCCTTTGGGCTGAATTTTAGATATTCCTGAGAAAGCAAATTCCTTTTTCCTTCATAATAATTACTGCAGAGCAGCAAGTCTGTACTTCAGGGTTTCAGAGGGAAGAGCTTTCTTCAAGTTCTCACCTCTGCCTCCCAGGCTCCTGGTGATGCATCCACCTCCCAGGCAGTGAGGAGCCAGGGTTGCTAGGAGACCAGGCCTGGGTGGCAGGCAGCTGAATAGAAAGGGGAGTAAATACTTCCTGGACTCTTGATCTAGTTTTAGAAAACTGAGTAAAGTACACATGGAGGTGGCTAGGGAGGGGAAGAGGAAGTTTTGGATGAGAGCTTCTAGAAAAGAAGCTGGGACACAAGATGAAGCGCAATGCAAAGATGATCAGCAAATGAGACTGTGTAAATGGTAAAGATGCCAAGAGCTTATTGCTCAGAAGAGACAAAACAGAGCCATTTTGATTGAAGCTCCTGCTGACCCTGGGGAGACTAATGGCTCCCTTCTTTCTGTAGGCCCAGCATGGTGGCTGAGTGCCTGCAGGACTGCTAAGATCCACATGACTGTCTGAAGCCATTCTTCAAGCTCCTTCAGAGCCCGTCTCCAGGCAACAGCAATCCAAACACACATGCATGTGAATTGCTCTGGATTGCAAGAGGGAGGTATAATTAAGCTCAGCATTACTGAGTGGGGGACAATAGTCAATTGGACCCTGATGGGATCCCCTTAGACACAAGGTTGAGACCACTCTCAAAGCCTGCCCTACTTACTTGATCACACTTTTAGCAAGTTTGTTTAACAGTGTTTGACACATGGTTAGAGCTCAATAAATGGTTATTAGTGTGTGTGTGTGTGTGTGTGTGTGTGTGTGTGTGTGTGTGTGTTACTGGGGATTGAACCCAGAGATGTACCTTGAGGATACATTCCTAGCCCTATTTTATTTTTCATTTTGAAACAGGGTCTCACTAAGTTGCTGATGGCTTCATTAAATTGCTGAGGCTGGCCTCCAACCTGTGATCCTCCTGTCTTAACCTTCCAAGTACTGGGATTAGAGGAGTACACCACCATGCCTGACTATTGGTTTTATTGTGGTTGTTCTAATTGTCTTACTGATAGGTACTGTCTGTTCGTCTGCTCCCTAACACTTTGCCTTTATAATTATTTCGAAGTGATTGGGGATTACAAATGTCTGCAGTCGATCTTGTCTTCTTTGACTGCCCTCTGAAGGCTTCCTGTCCCATTCTTGCACATATGTGTTACACACTTCCACAGGCATGATTTACTCCAACCTCTGCCCACATAACCCGAATCTGACATACCACAGTATGGTACTCAACAAAACATGAACTGCATACCAACCACATCTTGCCAGGAAAGCACTACCTTCTTTTCATTTCAGGTCATCAGCTGTGGAATGTTTTCAGTGTGTTTAATGCGAGATATGGCCTGTCTCAGAAGCCACTGCATTTTGGTGGGGGCGGAGCAGCACCATATCACCAGCTCTGCATTAGAAGGAATCACATCCTGGAATGATGTAATGTTTCCAGACATGTGGTGGTTGGGTCACATGAAGTCTGATGTCATCCTCAGCGGGAGCTTCCGGGAATGCTGGCTCTAGCAACTTCCCCAGGCAGACGCAGGGGTGCAGCTCTTTCTCGAGAGACAGAGAAGAGCAAAACAAAAGCAACATGCCAGCTCCAAAAATCTGAATAGTCAAATCACAAGGGAGGAGAAAGAGAGCTATACTACTTACCCCAGACACTCTAATCTGCACATCTCTGCACTCAGACTAATTTATAATCAAAGGGACCTGGGATTGGGGTTTTTTTCTGTTCCAAACTGCTGTCTCTCAGGAAGACTGTATCTAAAACGACAGCCCTCAGGAGAATGATTCTGCAGAACCTGCTTTGGTAACTGGCTTTAGAGCAGTTACTAACTTTAGAGCAGCCTACTGGATCTGACTTCTCAGATGGACTAACCAGATATGGCAGGGTGGGCAGCAGAGGTATGTCTTTAGGTAATATTATGTGTACATTACTTAAAGATACACATGTACACACACATGCAAACACACACCATGTCTTTGGGTAGTGTTATGTATATGTTATCTGAAGAGAAAAATTAAATAATGTCTGTTTCTTTCTCTCTCTCAAGTTTTCTGAACCAGTGTGATAAACTTTCAAACCTAATGTCACTGCTTGGTCCTCTCACATATGTCCAGAGTTTCTTCTTCTCTTTGCGGTACTGGGGATTGAACTCAGAGACATTCTACCTTTGAGCTATACCCCCAGCCCTATTTTGTATTCTTTATTTTGAAACCGAGTCTCACTAAGTTGCGGAGTGCCTCACTAGGTAGCTGAGGCTGGCCGCGAATCCGGATCCTCTGGTCTCAGCCTCCCGAATGCTGGGATTACAAGCGTGCGCCACCACGCCCGGCTCCAGAGTTTCTTCTTTAGAAACAAGTTGATTCCTGTGTTTAGTTCTCACATTTGAAGAGAAACTTTGTACAATTCCCCTTCAGTATAAAGAGGAGAGATATCAGTGCCATAAACACAGTTTGCCTCTCGATTTGCCCCAGAGGAGAAGAAAGTACTGAGCATGTAAAATGACTTCTCTGGGGTCCCGGCCAAACTGGACAATGGCCAGGAGTCAAATACTTTCAGTTTCCACCTTTTCATACCAACTGCAGATGAGCAGAGGTTGTTCTGTGACACTGACTTCTCTATCCCATGTCCGATTCACACACAGAGTACTGGCTGTTCCGCTCAATCGTAACTCTCCATTCTGCCATTTGACTAGCTGTATGTACCAGGCTTTTAATATGAAGAAATACATTGTAAACACATCTTTCTGATGGACCCCTGTGTTAATCACAGTATTCCCAATTCCCCATACTATGTCCTCAAACTCCAGCACACTCCAAATACATATGTGCACACACCACCACTGTGGTTAACAGCTCAAGTCAACAATGGATTACTGAGCATGTACTATCTTTCAGGATAGGTCCTTCAGGTCTCTGGCATGACCCCTGTCCTCGTGGAGTTTATAATCTGGCAGAGGAAATAGATGTCAAGAAAGGAACTTCACTTGGGATACATGCTGTATTAGGGGAAGCCCAGGTTCTGAGGGATTCCACTGCAGAGAGAGTTGAACCCAGCCTAGGTCAGGGAAGGTCTCCTTGGGAAAGAGATGCTTAAGTTAAGATCTGAAGAAGGAACAGGAGACATGAGCTGAGGATGGGAGTTGGAGTGAAGATGATTCCAATTAGAGGAAATACCTTCTACATAACCCTGAGATGATAAGACACAGTGAGGAATGAGAGTAGTTTGGTAGGAGACATTGTCGAGGGTTAGTGCTCACACAGGACACAGAAGTTTGCTGCATACCCCACGCCAGTCAGGTAGCAGGTGTGTGTGAATATCCAGTCTCACTCTTCTTTTTTTTTTTTTTTTTTGGTACTGGGGATTGAACTCAGGGGCTTTCTACCTTCGAGCTATACCCCCAGCCCTATTTTTTATTCTTTATTTTGAAACCAGGTCTCGCTAAGTTGAGGAGTGTCTCACTAGGTAGCTGAGGCTGGCCGCAAACCCAGATCCTCTGATCTCAGCCTCCCAAATGCTGGGATTACAAGCATGCGCCACCACACCCGGTCAGTCTCACTCTTCTAAAACTGTCTAGCATACCCCTTTTGCTTCCTAGGCACTGGCTCTAGAAAGTGACATGTCATTAGTTTCAATGGCTTGGCAGGGCAATGGTAGATGCTTAACAGGGTTGTGCTTTATGCTAGATGACAGGTAAGGAACTGAGTAACTCGATGAAGGTCACACAATTTGCAGGAGGCTAGAACTAAGCACAAGTTAGTTTGACTCTGGCTTTCCTAGGCTGAGAGTCCCTGAAGTGCTAGATTCTCAGTACCTAAGAGAGTAGAATCTGTAGCAGTGTGTTGAATGTATTGACAGTCCTCCAAGAGTGCTCTACCACTGAGACCTTTTCACTTTTATTTTGAGACAGGTTTATTAAGTTGCCCAGGCTGACCTTGAACCTTCAATCCTCCTGCCTAGTCTCCTGAGTAGCTGGGATCGTAGGCATGTGCCATCAAGCCAAGCTAAGACTTCATATTTTTATGTTGCCCTAACATTCCCTCAACTGGGCTGTGAGTACCCTGCTCAGGCAGCCAGGTGCACCCATATGATGCAGTTAGTCCCTGCCACAAGGCCCCCTTCTTACTCTCCTGTGACTGGGAACTAAAGATACTCAAGCACACTGATAAAATCCCCTCACTCCTTTGGCTTGCATACTCCACCCTGACCTCAATAAAATCACCTGCCCATGAGTCCTCTCTCTGGGCTCCTCACTTGCATGGTTGAACCTGCTGCCTGTGGCCCTTAGGATGGCATACCACCTTCCATATCACCTGTGAGTATAATAAACCCCTTAATTTCATGTGTCATGATGAGTATGATTTCCATAGCTGCATTAGAGTGATCCTTAAAGAGCCCATGAGGCCAACTTGCCCTTCCCCACCAACTGACAACACAACAGGTGATGGAAAGTTCCAATATTTCAAGATCAAAATGAAATTATCTTGTTAACATGGAAAAATATATGGTAGATAACTAAGAAAAATTTTGAGAATCACTTCTTAATTTATCACAGCACAGGGATGAGATGGGGAGGGGCATGGTATGATGAAAAGTAAATTTCATGTGTCACTTCTGTTAGCTTTCTGTTTCTATAAAAAATACCTGAGATAATCTATTTATAAATAGGGAAGGTTTATTTTGACTCACAGTTTTGTAGGCATGTCATGTGATGGAGCCATTCTCTTTGTAGTAGGAAAGCAAAAGAGAGAAGGAGGAAGAGACCAGGGTCCCATGATCCCTTCAAATACACACCACCCATGACCTGAAGACCTTCTAGTAGGCCGCACTTTTTAAAGGCCCCACCACCTCCCAATAGCACCAAGCTGGGACTAGGCCTTTAACACATGAGCCTCTGGAGACATTCCAGACCCAAACTATACCAACCCTACCTTCATTGTAACGTCCCTGTACTGTAAAGGAGAAACACAAAAGAAATAGCAGCTATTCCAGTTATGACTCAGTATTTCATTAAAGATAATCTTGCTCCCAAGAATTAAATTGTGAAAATGATATACTTTGGTCTCAGAAAACTGATCACTCTTTAGCAGTTCCTTCCATCCTCCTTTTCTTCTGCCTGAAAAAGCTTTTTAAAATAAATGAGCTGAGACATATTACTCATCTTTCCTGGTCTCTGTATGACTTTCATATCTAATATTTAACCTCAGGCCTTGGGGAGTCCAGTGTCCCTTCCAAACAGATTTGATGAAACAGCAGGAGGTTTTCAGGGAAATACCAAAAGAAAAAAGAAAAAAGAAAAAAAATCTAATTGCTGGAAGTAAGAACAAAGATTCAACCTTCAGTCTTCTAGATGTGGGCAGATTCTGTCCACAGAGATACCATTTAAAATTTAATCTTAAATCCTTTGAGTTCTTCAAAAGAAGATATTTAATGAGCTGAGGGAACTGATGACAATTTTAATTATTCACAATGTCCTTTTTTTTTAGTAAAATGAGCCATGCTTCAAAAGAGAGAAGGGAAAATATCAACCATTTGCCAGGCACTGTACCTACCTTAACTTTCATAACCATTATGAGAAGTGGTATTATTATTGGTGCTCAAACTGGAGCTCACAGTATTAAGTCATTGATTGGTGAACTTGGGTTTGGAGCCCAATGTGTTTGAAACCTTTCTCCCAATTTTTCTTTTTGCTATTGCTAGACACTGGGAATTTTGGTATCTTCATTGTTGTAGAATCTCATTCAGTGAGCTGCCAATCCTTTTGAAGACAGATTGACCTTGGGGCTACATAGAAGTGATCATTGAACTGGTAACATTATATCCTGAGCATCCCTAATCTAAAAATTAAAAATTTAGCGAGGTGTGGTGGTGCATGCCTGTAATCCTAGTACTTGGGAGGTTGATACAGAAGGATCCCAGGTTCACAGCCAGCCTTAGCAACTTAGACCTTGTTTCAAAATTTTTTAAAATATGGGGCTGGTATATAGCTCAGTGGTAGAATGCCTCTGGGTTCAATCCACAGTACCACAATAAATAAATAAATAAATAAATAAATAAATAAATAAATAAATAAAATTGAAAATCTGAAATACTCTAAAATCTGAAATTTTGGAGTGCTGATATGACATCATAAGTGGAAAATTCCACACTATGAAACTTTTTTTTCATGCACAAAATTATTAAAAATATTTTATCAAATTTTTTTGGTCTATATGTAGATAGTATATGTGAAGTATAAAAAAATCATTTTTAGACTTGTGTCCCATCTCCAGGAAATCTCATTATATCTATGCAGATTCCAAACTCTGAAAAAGTCTGAAATCCAAACACTTCTAGTCTCAGAGCTAACTATTCTTTTCAGACATACTGGTTGACTGTTCCCATGTGCAAAAATCCCTGTGCTATAAGGGAGAAACAAAAGAAATAGCAGGCAGAATCTCTAATGATACTAAAATCCAATTGGAGAAAGAGAACATGTAAATAGAAGCTATATGTCACCAGTTACTAATTAATAAACCAAAGACATCTTGTCTCTTTTTTCCCCAAAGATAATAACTACACATTATAGGAAAATCTCTAACCCCATCATTTGGTATATTTCCTTTAACTCTTATTTTCAATGCATATGTGTACGTATATTTAGGCATTTATTTTAATGATATTTGTATATACTTATATATATATATCCTACTTTTCATTAAATTTTATATTATGAGAATTGTTCCATGACATTCAAATTATTTCTAAGTATACTTTAAATGGCAGTAAAATATTCAGTATTATAATCTATGCCTTTGACACTTAGATTGTTTCCGTTGTTTTTAATTTTTGATAAATAATTTGCATTGACTATCTTGGGCCACAAATCCTTACTTAGGTCTCTGCTTACTGACTTAAGATAAATCCACTCAGGTGAAACTGATAATACATTTTTGGACACTTCTATTACATGTTGAGAAGATATAAAGTGGAGATTACTTATTAAGAATTGAAGTGTACTACTTTGGGCACCCAGCCCACATTATGTCTCCAATTCACTTACCAACTGGTTTGCAATCTTTGTTTTTCTAATTTCTCTGAACAGAGCTTTCTACTATTTGGAGATGTACTTTCTGATAGTGTCTGGTAGCATTTTGCCTTACACTTCATTTATAAAGGTACTTTTTCTCTGTACGAGGGATTGAACCGAGGGCATTCTACCTCTGAGCTACACTCCCATCCCTTTAAATTTTTAAAAAATTTATTTTAAAACAGCATCTCATTAAGTTGCTGAGAGTCTAAGTTGCTGAGGCTCCCTCAAAGCTGTGATTCTCTTGTCTTGGCCTCCCAAGTACTGGGATTATAGGCATGTGTCACCATGCCTGGCTGTCTTTACTCTGTCACTTTCCCTGAATAGATCTTTCTACTACTTGAAGGTGGACATTCTGATGGTGCCTGCTGGTACTTTGCCTTACATTTCATTTTTAAAGTTTTACAGTCCTCTTTTGTGCCCAGGGTGTGGTTCGATAGAACTTTGCTGTGTCCATCTTTACTACTCAGAATCCACATAATCTCACTGCACCTGAGATACAAGAGAAACTTGAGTCTGGAAGAAGTCCTTCAAGTCTTGTTTGACAGGGGTCTTCTATCTATCATTCTATTCACCTTCAAGAGGGAAAAACTAGCAGTAGCTGGGACATCTGAGAATAAGACCTTCCAAACTGGGAGGGGACATCTGTGTTTATAGTCTGACTCCTATCATCAGGTCTGAAATCCTCATACAATGAGTGAGACTTGCTGTGAGGAGGGAAGGCAAAGGGCTCTGATCAGTATTATGGATTATGTGTTTTGAAGATGGCTCAGTATGATTAAATCCTAGTGAAAAACTGTTCTGATCAGCTGGTCTTAGAACATCACCTTGTTTACTCCTGTGATGCTGGTGGGAGAGACACTTGGCATCATGAAGGCAGGGTGATCTCCTAAGATTCTCTTTGCCAGACTGAACTCTGTTTACATTATTTCAGGGATCCAATCATTTTCTAAATGAGTGTTCTGATATTGGTAATACACGTGTTAGTCAGGGTTCTACAGAGAAACAGAACCAATAGGATACACACACACACACACACACACACACACACACACACATATATATTTATTTATTATAGGAGAGGATTTGTTATATTGGCTTACATGAACAAAGGCTGAATAGTTTCACCATGGCCCTCTGCATGCTAGAGAACCAGGGAAACCAGCAGCTGCTTAGTCTCAGAAGCCAGGAACTCAGAATAAGAGAGAGAGAGAGAGAGAGAGAAGAAAAAAAGAACATCTCCAGTCCAAGGCTGAATGCCTGAAAATCCCATGGAGAGCCACTGCTGAGAGTCAAAGTTCAAAGGCTGAGGAACCAGAATCTGAAGTTCATGAGGAACAGCAGCAAAAACAAAACAAAACATAGCTATAGCCATTCATGAAGGGCCTAGTGGAAAGAGCTAGCTTCCCCCTTCTTTTGTTTTTTGGTTCCCCTCCCAGTCCCCTGCCTATTGGATGGTGCTGTCCACATTCAGGGTAGATCTTCCTCACTAAGTCCACTGACTCACTGTTTAGGTCAGCATTCTTACCACTATAATCCAGAACAACTGATCATGCAGCTTAGAGGAAGGAAGATTTATTTGCTCACATTTTTTTTTTTGGAGATTATGGGTTCAGGCCATGTGAGGCCAGGGTCTGAAGCCAGAGCATGGCAGCAGGGAGTGGAGAGAGCGTGCACAAAGCTCTTCTCTCACATCTTGGAGGCCAGAAGCAGAGAGCAAGCAAGCAACAGGATTCAAAGACACACACACATTCTTTAAGGCTACACCCCCAGGGACCCACTTTCTTCAGCCATATCACATTAACCTAGGAGATTACACCCCTCAGACTTAACTGTATCCACCCTGAGCTTTCTAGGGACATTCTGATCTGACCATAACACCCACATGCCAGTCTTCTCTGGAAGCATCCTCACAGATACACCCAGAAGTGGGCATTACCAATTTTCTAGGCATCATTCAGTCTAGTCAAGTTGACAACAAAAATGAATAATCACAGTATATATTGTCAAATTACTTTCCATAAATATATAAATTTATATTTACATCATAAGAATATATGATAGTGCCCCTCACACTGTATTTTTACCAGCACTGAATATTATCTTTTAAAACTCTTTGAGCCGGGCGTGGTGGTGCACACTTGTAATCCCAGCATTTGAGAGGCTGAGACCGGAGGATCCGGGTTCGTGGCCAGCCTCAGCTACTTAGTGAGGCCCTCTGCAACTTAGTGAGATCCTGTTTCAAAATAAAATATAAAAAAATAGGGCTGTGGGTGTAGCTCAGAGGTAGAATGCCCGCAAAAAAAAAAAAAAAAAAAAAAAAATACTCTTTGATATTTTGTTAGTTGTTTTCATGGATTTCTGCAGCTCAGGCTCTCAGAGGAAGCCTAGGATAGTAGAAACATATTCGTGGTTAAAATTGATCAATAAAGATGAGTGAAACTGGCAATGACTATTATTGATTGAAACTGGGGGAGGGGAAGATTTGGCAATGGGAAGAGATGAGTTCTGTTTATGACAAAAAACACTTTGGTTTGTCTGTGGGGTATCCAGGTGATGGTATCTAGTAGGTCACTGAGTCTCTGTGGGGGGTGGTATGTGATGTACAAAGACAAGAGTTAATATATGGAATGGATAGAAAATCACAAAAGAGAGTTGTCCAAAGAAGAGTTCAAAATGGGGAAAGAATTGAATATGGAATCAGGGAATAGCAGCATTTAAAAGGTTAAAAAGAAGAAGAAATGGAGACATTTTTTTTTTCATGAATAGCCAAAGATATAGAAAGAGAAAATTCAGAGAGAGTACTATCATTGAAGGTAAGTAAGGAGACTTTCAGAAAGGAGAGAATGCTTAGCATGTTCTAAAAAAAGAAAATGGAGTAAGTATTTGTGATTGGGAGATTGTGTCTTAGTCCATTTTGCTGTACTGTAAGAAAATACCCGAGACTGAGAAATTTACAAAGATCAGAAATTAGTTTTCTCACAGTTTTGGAGGCTGGGAAGCCCAAGATCAACGCAACATCAAATTCAGTTTTCTGGGGAGGGTGGCTTTCTGCTTCCAAGCTGGTGCTTTATTGCTGCATCCTCTGGAGGGAAGGGAAGCCCTGCCCTCACATGGCAGAAGGTGGAAGAGCAAGTCAGACAAGTGAGGAACGAAGCCTCTTTCATAAGGGCTTCAAATTCTACTCATGAGGGGAGGGGCCTTCATGGCTTAATGACCTCTTAAATGCCCCACCTCTTAATATCATATTAAGATATTAATATTTCATTAAGTTTCAACACCTGAATTTTGTAGGGGACATATTCAAACCAGTAAATTTTTTTTTTCTTTTTGGTACTGGGGATTAAACTCAGGGGTATTCTACCTCTGAGCTATACCTCCAGTCCTAATGTACTTTTTATTTCAAAACAGGATGTCACTAAGTTGCTGAGGACCTTGCCAAGTTGCTGTGGCTGGCCTCAAACCTGAGATCCTCCTGTCTTAGCTTCTTACATATAGGATTACAGGCATGTACCACCACACCTGATTAGATGGGGTTCTGATGACAACAGTTAATATTTAAGAACCAAGGAATGCCCTAATTCTAATCTGCTTTTTAAACTTCAAGTTTCCTAAGGAGTGGTACACATAGGAAAATCAAATAATAACCACAAAGCAATTTTTTAAGGGCCAAGCCACAATATTGATAACTCTCCTTGCAGCTTTGATGGGGATGGATGGATCCCTGGCTTAGACTTGAGGCATAAATAAGATTTCCTGGTCTTCCCCACTCTGGGTCAAATCTAAAGTTTAGGATTTACCTACCTCTGGGTGGCTGCAGGAGAGAAGAATGTTGAAGTGAGCAAGACATGATGAGGTCTCCTGAGTTCACTTACCCATCAAGCCACATGGGGTAGAAGACAGAGCTCAGAGAAAGATCACGTGTCTATGTGACCCAAAAGGACTCTGCCATTAGGCAGGAGGCATGTGAATGAGTTTTTGAAAGACTGGGAACAGGGCTGTCTGTTGCATCTTACCCTTTAATGGGAGAATCAGAGTTTGTTCTCCAGGAACTCAATAACATTTGACAAATTATCATCTTCTAAGAATGAGGATAATCTAGAGCAATGCTGTTCAGTAGAATTTTCTGTAGTGATGGAAATGCTATTTAAAATGAAATGTGATTATCGTGACCAAGGAACTGAATTTAACTTTTATTTAAATTTAACTCTCTTAAATATAAGTAGTCAGGCAGTGGGCTTGGTCACAAGCTTGCTTGTGATCCCAGCACTTGGGAAGCTGAGACAGGAGGATCACAAATTCATGACCAGCCTAGGCAACTTAATGAGGCCCTGTTTCAAAGTAGAAAATAAAATAGCACTGGGGTATAGCTCAGAGGTAGAATGTCCCTGGGTTCAATCTCCAGTAACACACACACACACACACACACACACACACACACACACACACAGAGTAAATAGCCCCATGTGGCTAATGGTGACCTTATTAAATGGTGAAGTTCTAGGGTGTATCATTCCTAAAGAAAAGGGGGGCAGTAAAATATCATATCCCTAAAGGCCCTCTTTCTTTTTCCCAAAACCTAGCCAAGTTAAGGGAGTAATGAGCGTGAGCCTGGGCCAGAAAGTCCAGATACATATGATCTTGAAGGCCATGGGCTTTCTCACTGTGCACACTAGGAACAAGGGTAAGCTAATGTTATCTGGAAGAAGTTAGTTTCTTGCATGTAGACTTAGGATAGCTGCTCCTTGGGATGCTGGTCATACAAGCAAACTAAGCAAGCTACTGCTCATGTCATTGCTTCTCTAGCCTAACATATAAAACCCCTCTCTGAGTGGGGACACTATGGAAAGGATACATGTCATGGTCTAGCTGGCTACCCGTGGACAAAACACAGTGAGGGAGAGGAGGCACCACGTGGTGGAGCATCATGAGGGACAGAGGTGCTGTCAACCTGCCTCCACTGAATTCTTCTTGGAATAGTCACTGATCTCTTGCAAGCTTTCCCCAATAAACCTTATGTCTCTCACTCTATCTCTAGGCACTTTCTTTGGCCTTTCTGCAACCTATTCCTCTGCCGTGGTACAACTGGGCTGTGGATACGACATAGGGATTTCAGGGAATTATGAAATCTGCTGGTTCACTATAGTAATGATGATAGACGTTTCTTCTTTTTGCCTCTCCATCTTTATTTAATCCATTATTTCTAGTTGTTTTAGGTCTACTATTAAAGGTATGGATTGATATTCATGTACAATTGATACAGGTTGAGCATCTATAATTAAAAAACTTGAAATGCTCCAAAATCTGAAACCATTTGAGTGCCAACATGACATCACAAATGGAAAATTCCACCCCTGATCTCATGTGATGGGCCATGGTCAAAAAGGTAGCCACATTAAAAATATCATATAAGCCGGGCGTGGTGGCGCACGCTTGTAATCCCAGCATTCGGGAGGCTGAGACCTGAGGATCCCGGTTCGCGGCCAGTCTCAGCTTACCTAGTGAGGCACTCCGCAACTTAGTGAGACCTGGTTTCAAAATAAAGACTAAAAAATAGGGCTGGGGGTATAGCTCGGAGGTAGAATGCCCCTGAATTCAATCCCCAGTACCGAAAAAAAATATATATCATATAAAATTAGTTTCAAGCTGCGTGCATGTGTGTGTAATGGACATGAGACAAATAAATTTTGTGTTTAGACTTGGATCTTGTTCCCATGATACCTCATTATGTAAATGCAAATGTTATAAAATCTGAAAAAAATCGGAAACACTTCTGGTCCTAAGCATTTCAAATAAGGGATACTCAACATGCATAGGTCACAGAGCCTCAGGTTCCTGATCTATAAAATGAGAATGCTGATAACCAGGGGTATATTAGAGATTACATAACACAACCCAACCATAAATTCCAAGTATGCAAATGACCTTCTCACTTGACTTTCAAATTGTCAATTTTCTGTATTGGTTTTTGTAAGACGGGTTCAATCCCTCTGGTGGCATCCATGGGTCACTGTTCTCAGGTTAAAGCAAATTCCTGTGAGTATTGGGAATAAGCATTTAGTGGGTAGTGGTGAGGAGGTACAAACATGATCTATAGAAGGGAGAGATGGAGGGAATCTTGTTACTGTATTCACATGATACATATACTGTAGAAACTTGGAGCCAACTAGGTAAATTCTAGTTTTGGTTCTACCAACAGGCCTCCAGGGACTGGCTCTCTGAAGGTAGGAGTGATATACAAGAAGATATTTCCTGTGAAGAGGGTAAAAAAAATTCTGTCTGTCCCTCAGGACATGGAGAAGTCCTCTCGAGTGATGGGCTGGGGATTGGTGCCATCTGTTGTTGGGGTCTTATCCCGGCCGAAGAGACGTCGCCTCTAGATGGCGCCTGGCAGAGTGCCAGGAGTGGCTGCAGGTGGTAACATCCTTGGGCTGCGCCATGCCCGAGCGCATGCACCAGCACGCCCGGCTCGTGGCTGGCCCAGGTGAGGGCTGTATGCAGGCACCTCGTGGCCCAAGCCCTTTGTGGCTTTAAGAGCCTCCACCTCCCGCGCGGTGGTTGGTAGGTTGTTGGTTGTTGATGGGGGAATGGTTGGTTGCTGGAGAGAGAGATTGTTGGGAGTTTGTTGGAGAAGTACTATCGCGAGGAATGGCTACGGAGAACGAGAGTGGGGGGAGAGAGATGATTGTGGCTAGAGAGACGGTTACTGTCAGGGTTAAGAGAACGATTACTGTTACTGTTATTGTTACTGCTTGGGTAACGTCCTCGGTCCCAGAGAGAGAGAGAGAGGTATAATAAAGAGAAGCTTGAACCAGCAACATTTGGTTATCGTCTCCATTGGAGCCTCACGGTTGAGGGTCGAGCGTGGGGAATGATAATCTGCCACGAGCATTCTCCAGATATGAAAAGGAGTGGGTAATTTTTTTATCCACTCCTGCGATGAATGACTTTTCAGAAGTAGAAAAAGAATTATTAAAAAATGGTCCCATTCAACAGGAACTGTTTACTACCACCATCATACTTATTTCCTATAGCTGAGGATGAACAAAAATGAATCTGAGACTCAGATAAAACTTGAAGCAAATGAATGACAAAGAAATCTTTCCAGCTCAGCAGTTCTGTAATGTTTTATTTCCAGTGTGTGTGTGTGTGTGTGTGTGTGTGTGTGTGTGTGCACATGTGTGTGTGTGTTCATTACCATTTGGTGGACTATATTAAAGTCTGAGAGCTTCATTCTATTAGTATGGCTAAATGTCACTGCAAGAGTCTAGTGGCCTTTCTCAAGGCTAGTTTCTTTGCTTCTTTGGCCTAAAGTGAAGTTACTGGAGAATACTTCTTATACCTGACATATTCCATTCCCTTAAGAAATAAACTTAGTCACATGCTATGTTAGTTTGGCCTAAAATGAACTTCAGAAGTCATCTAAATCCTTCTGCATCACCTGGAGCTGAGCATTAGAGAGATCATCAGTGAAAAGCTCAGGACCAGACCACAGGGGTATTGCCACACCACACTTACTCTTTCTTAGGAGACTTGGGAATTGAGCTCCTACTTCTTCTTTCCTTTAGTTTTTCCTCTTTCATTTTTCCTGTTTATTCAAACATGGGCCATTTATTACAGAAAAGGTAGAATGTGTAGAGTAGTGTTAAGAGGAAAGACAGGAGAAGGCAGGTGAGAGAGAAGAGGGCAACAGCAGAAGGGAAAAGATAAAGAAGACAGGAAGGAAGAGAGAAAGATGAAGGAGAAAATATAGGAAGAGGAGAGTTGGAAGGTCCTTGGTGTTTTTTAGAAGACATTTACAAAGAATATTTATTTCTGCTGTAAGCCTAAGGGATGGAAATGATTTCTCTCGATTCTCCTTGCTGCGATGAAATGAACACCACTTGGCACTTCTGGGGTTGTCCCATCTGGAGATCTGGAGGGACTGTGCATATCTGAATGGTGCTGGGGCAGAAGGTACCATTTCAGGATGGACGGATCATAGGCCCTCAGATAGCAGGAGGACCCAACACATACTAGCATTCTCGTGTGCATCGATGGACCTTTGGTGCTAGGATTAGAAGCAGGGTGACCAGCTCTGGACATTTTATGTTCTCCTGCCTCCCAGAAGTCAGGATCAAATAAGCAGATCTTGAGAGGTAGATGTGTTCATGCCAATGAGTCACCATGTGGGAACTTCTCTGGGAGCGGAGGAGTTACCTGAGAAGTAGGGTTGGGTTCTGTGATTATGATTCCCAGAGCATTTGCAACAACACATTTGGTTAATATTTAAATTGTAATGCTCTCTTCTGTATACACAACAATTATTAATGTCATCCATAGAGGAGTACTTTTTTTTAGTTTGTTTCTATTAGTGGGAATAGATTTGCACAGATCCATCCATAGTTCAAATGGCTTTTCTCTTGCTCAAGTGTTTGCAAGCTAGCCATGAAATAAAAGAAGGCTACCCAGCTCAGACAGTTAATCAGTCCTTGACCTTGAGGCCCAATGGATCAATTTTTGTGAGTCAGGGTTCAATCCATGAATCACTGTTCTTAGGTTAAAGGAAATCCCCATGAGAATTGGGGATCTGCAAATAGCTGCATATGTATATGGCAGCATCTCCCCAATAGATGCAGCCATGACCTGTAGAAGGAGAGGGGAGAGGTGGGGAGGGAACCTTACTACTGTACTCACACAATAAAGCTACCATAGAAACTCAGAGCTGACTAAGTAGACTCGGTGTTCTAATTAGCTGAATGAACTTAATAACAAATGTCTGTTCTAAACTCACCTTTCTCCTACCTTCTCATTCATTATGAGACACAGGGTTTATCTCCACCATTCTCCAATGTAAGCATCCTAGAGGATGCATTTCTAGGAGCTCTCCTCCATCCGTCTGCTTACTCAGAGTGCACTGACCTTCTTTTACATCCTCTGTCACCAGACTCCTTTCTGCCTCTGAGACTGCACATGTCTTTTGCAAGAAGATCTGGTCTCTCTCTCCCTCTTCTGTGCACTTTAATCTCTTACTGCAGTGGAATTAACATTTCTTCAGAGAAGCCTTTTCCCAAACTCTCAGACTTAGTCAAGCCTTCCTTTGCCTGCCTCTATCAGTTAATCTTATCACTTGTCATCAATAAGGAAGTAAAGTTTTCCGAATGTTTTCCATAGTAAACAACTTCATATCACTGACCTTCCTGTCTTCTTCACCCTTATGCCTAGTTCCTAGTCCTAGCCCAGCAGGTACTTATGGCCACTGGGATGGAGGTAGCTGGGTCATGGGATGCTGGAGGAGGCACAGCCTCTGATCCTCCTCCAGGGTACACCAGGCAGGCCCACTATACTTCACAGAATCCATGTAACTATTTATAGGCAAAAATGACATTCAGTTAGCCTGGAGAAACTAGGTAGAGCTCCGAAGAGGATTTTTAAAAATCCTTTACTGTCTAGGTAATGCATCTGGGAAAAAGAAGAAAAAAAGAAAAGAAACTGTACTCAATACAAAAAAGGAATATCCAACCTTGTAGTTATTAAGCCATTTCCTTCTGGTGATAATAGTTCTAATGCCTTACTTTTGCACAACAAACCTGAATTTGTCTATAAAACTCTTCTACATTTTTAGTTTATTTGCATTCATGTAGGTCTTTCACACACATCATCCCAATCATAGAGAGAAAATGCTGCTTTTCTGGATCAGGAAAATATAGCGGGGAGAAGGTGAGAGCTGATGGTAGGTGTAGGCTGTGGTAGCTCCCACCAGAACCCAGTCTTCCTTGGACTCTCCAGACTGTATCTGATCTGATACTGGACTCTGGAGAGGTTTGGCCAAAGATGTGTCCATTCTTAGCTGAACAGGCAGGGAAGGTGCCTTCGCTCAGGTGCTCTTAGTGATGGAGCTCAGACTCTACCTTCCCAGTATTATTCACAATGATAGCAGGGATAGATACTGTAGTAGGTGCTTCACAATAATTATTTCATTTAGTCCTCCAACTTTGAGAGGGAAGTGCTATGCCAATTTTCCATATGAGGAAATCAAAGCTAAATAATTTGCCCAAAGCTTCATGGTTAGTAAGTGGCAGATGCAGGATTTGAATGCAGGTCTGTCAAAACTTAAAGCCTCTAAGTTGGAAAGCCTTCGTCAGCCCCACTTGTCTCACTGAATTCTCTCTACTTTCCTCAACTCTATCCCATTTCTCAGTAACTCCCTGCTGGACTACTTCCAGGAAGTCCAAATTCTTATTTCTTTACTCAGCAAAGCCAAACAAACTCATCAAGGAGGCTTAGAAGAATAAAAGGACCCTCCTGCAGCAGAATCCCTCTTCCTCAGAAAGCAATCATGGTAATTCATAGTGTTGCTTTTTTTTTCTCCTTTATACTCATTTTTTCAATATTCAGGACAACCATATAACATAGATATTATTATTATTCCCTTTCACAAGAGAGAAAAGTGAGTCACAGAAAAATAATTTGTCCAAAACTGCACAGTTTGTAGGTAGTGAAGGTGTAATTCCCAATCACATCTACTGATTCTTCCTTGCTGGTTTCTTATATGTAATCTCAAAATGTTCCAGAACTAACACTTGTATTGAACCCAAGGGCATTCTACTCCATGCTACAACCCTAACCCTATTTTTATTCTTTATTTTGAAACAGGTTCTCACTAAGTTGCGGAGGGCCTAAGTAGCTGAGGCTGGCTGCGAAACCAGATCCTCTGGTCTCAGCCTCCGAAGTACTGGGATTACAAGCATGTGCCACCACGCCTGGCTAACATTTGTATTTCTAAACCACAGTTGCCCTCACCTCTGCCAACTGGTTTACCCCTCTGGGAGTAGCACACAAGTCCTTTTTCAGAACATGTGTCTTGAGTTTTTTGTTTTTGTTATTTATTTATTTATTTGGAAAACTGGTCAAAGACAGAAGCTTTGGAAATCCAGACTCTCCCAGGAATGGGCCGATATTCTTTTCTGCCCTTCTTCAACAGTGAGTTTCTCCAGCTGGAGTGATGTTGGTAGCCCTAGAGTGGCCCCTCATGCCAGCCTAACTGGACCTCAGAGAGAGGGCAGCCCCTCCTGAGTGAACAGTTCACCGCACAGCTAACCTGGAAGCTGCCCCTTTTTACTTTACCTTTGTGTTTCAGCAGTTTGGAGGCTTTTGTGGGCAGGGCAGGATTCAGAACACGGGACACATCACAGGCACAAATGCGACCTACGTCGCCTCCAGCTCCTATTCTTCCTCTCCCACATTCTGGTTTCTGCTGTTGGGTTCTATGCACAGCCCAGAAGCCATGAATCAGCGAACATGCTCTTGCTAATGGTGAGTCCACCAATCAGCATTGTTCCTTCCATCTGTGACACCCATGAATGCTGCTGACAGATGTTAACCAGCGTTTCCAGCAGGATGAGTAAAGAGGAGCCTGGCCTGAGAAATGGCTTCAACACTTCAAGCACCAAACCCAGTGCCACAGAGCACACCATCCCTTCTCTGGTCTCTGCTCCTTGCTTTTCCTCAGACCCACTAGAGAACCAATCCACCAAGGAAACAGAGATCCCTCTATTTTGCAATTTAGAGACAACATTCCCAACCAGGCTCTCAAGTGCACCTGCCATGCATTTACCTTTAACCACCTGACCACATGCAAGCAATAGAAGAGCCAGCCGCAATCATAACTGTATCAGGGTTTTGGCTTCTACTTATTAACAAAGAGTAGTTTCACATGGTCATTATCTTTTCTGCTATGCTATTAAAATATACGTAGTTTCAATCTGTGTCAAAAACTTTCCTCATGTTCTAGGTACTCTGTCTACATTGGATTGCTTTCTTTACAATGTTGGTGAAATGTACAGAAAGCACCTGCTAGAGAATGAGTGCCTGGAAGCCAGATCCATCAGCAGGTCTGTCTTAAAAGTTGAGGGCACCCAAGAGAAAGCCCCACTTACACTGAAATAGGGTGTGCAGTAACTTCTCAAAGGTGACACCTTGGAAAAGGAGTGGCAGTCTGGGAGGCATGTGATGTGTGCCCTCTGCAGTCTGCTGGTGGAGTGGAAGTGTCCCTGGA
>PVLC010024260.1:0-14020 GCA_004027655.1 Graphiurus murinus
TTGTAATCCCAGCATTCGGGAGGCTGAGACTGGAGGATCCGGGTTCAAGGCCAGCCTCAGCTACTTAGTGAGGCACTCCGCAACTTAGTGAGACCCAGTTTCAAAATAAAGAATAAAAAATAGGGCTGGGGGTATAGCTCAGAGGTAGAATGCCCCTGAGTTCAATCCCCAGTACCGAAAAAAAAAAAAAAAAAAAAAATAGGGCTGGGGAGAGCCAGGTGTGGTGGCGCAGGCTTGCAATCCCAGTATTTGAGAGGCTGAGACCAGAGGATCCAGGTTCGCGGCCAGCCTCAGCTACCTAGTGCGGCCCTCCACAACCTAGTGAGGCCTTCTTTCAAAATAAAGAATAAAAAATAGGACTAGGGCTGTAGCTTAGAGGTAGAATGCCCCTGAGTTCAATCCTCACTCAGCACCGCAAAAAAAAAAAAAAAAAAAAAATTGATGAAACTGACCTTCTGGTTCAACAACTAAGACAGCAAACAATCAGGAAATAAAAGGCTAAGGCCAATATTTTGGTCCTAGTCCTCCAAAGTCAAATAGGAACTCAGGGATAATGGGAACCTGCTAAAGGCCCCTGCATATCTGGTGAGTCATCTGACCTCTGAAACAGGGAGATCATGAAGACCCTAGACTGGGAACCACCAGTACATATTCTGCGAAAAAGAGGGTCATCAGAGAGGAAAATGTACTCTCTGCTCAAGGGAGCCAAATGGTTCAGCAAGACCATGACCCATCCTGGCAGATGGTACAGCTGGTAGAGGTAAAGCCTAATCAAGTCCTTAAGAGTAACTGAGGAGCCTTAACTGAACTTGTCAGCAAAATAATGTTATAAAAACTTATGTTTGCCAGGCGTGTTGGCCCACGCTTGTAATCCCAGCATTTGGGAGGCTGAGACGGGAGGAACCATGTTCGAGGTCAGCCTCAGCTACCTAGTGAGGCCCTCTGCAACTTAGTGAGACCCTGTTTCAAAGTAAAGAATAAAAAAATAAAGCCGGGCGTGGTGGCGCACGCTTGTAATCCCAGCATTCGGGAGGCTGAGACCGGAGGATCCGGGTTCGCGGCCAGCCTCAGCTACCTAGTGAGGCACTCTGCAACTTAGTGAGACTCGGTTTCAAAATAAAGAATAAAAAATAGGGCTGGGGGTGTAGCTCGGAGGTAGAATGCCCCTGAGTTCAAGTTCAATCCCCAGTACCGCAAAAAAAAAAAAAAAGAATAAAAAAATAGCGCTGGCGGTATAGCTCAGAGGTAGAATGCCACTGAGTTCAATCCCCAGTACCGCAAAAAGACCCAAAAACAAAAACAAAAACAAAACTTATGTTTGAGCTGGGCGTGGTGGCATGTGCTTGTAACCCCAGTACTTGGGAGGCAGAGACCAGAGGATCCAGATTCATGGCCAGCCTCAGCTACTTAGTGAGGCTCTCTGCAACTTACTGAGACCCTGTTTCAAAATAAAAATTACAAAATAGGACTGGTGGTGTAGATGGGAGGTAGAATGCCCCTGGGTTCAATCCCTAGTACTGTAAACAAACAAACAAACAAACAAACAAAAACAAAACAAAAACCCTATGTTTGCCTAACAGAGGGCTACTTGCTTGGTCTTGGACACCCAGCAGAACAGTATAACCAGAGGCAAACGTGTTATTTCAGGAAAAGAAAAAAGAAAAAAGCTGTACTGAAGCCATTAATAATAGTACTCCTACTTTCAGACTCTCAACAGAAGTAAGATATGATACCAATGTCCCAAATCTCCCTCCAGTTAAGTCCTTAAGAGATGCTGTAAGTTAAACCATCCTCATGGTTCTATAGGTCCAGGTCCACCTGGAGATTCCTAGTTATTATGGCCCTCGGATATGTGTTTTTCTGTTGACTCCCCTGCTGCATTGTTTTCTTTATAAATTCATGAAGGAAACCCTAGAGGTCCAAAAGGAAAAATGGCAATGGGTAAAAACCTATCATGCTAAGAATCCTCTGAATGTCCATTTCATGGATATGAAAGTTAGATATTGACAGTGGGGAAAATGTAAGGGTGGCCTACTTCTGACCCTGCCAGTTAACAAATTCAAAGCTGACATTATTTCTTCTGCCCCTCTCCTTTTCCCTTGTTAACAAGTAACAGGATCTCATCAGTTTACTGACCAAAGGAGTGAAGACTGGCCACCTGGTGCCTGTGAATCTGAGGAAGAACCAACTCAAGGATGACTTACACATGAATTGTGTCTCTTCTAACAAACCCACATGACTCTGAAGAGTAAACTGTTTTTTTTTGTTTGTTTGTTTGTTTGTTTTTTTCTCCCAGAACTGGGGATTGAACCCAGGGGCGTTCTACCTCTGAGCTACATCCTGAGGCCTATTTTAAAATTTTGAAACAGGGTATCACTAAGTAGCTGAGGCTGGCTGCAAACCTGTGATCATCTTGTCTTAGCCTCCTAAGTATTAGGATTACAAGCACGTGCCACCACGCCTAGTTAAGAGCAAACTCTTAAAAGGGATTTGAATCCTTTGCTCTAGGAGAATCCAGGGTTTGATTTTGAACTGTTAAATTCACTGGCTTTCTCTGGTTTGCTAGCAAATCAATAAATTACTCTTTCCTTCTTCCCAAAGGTTTGTCCTAATTATTTGACTTGCAAATTGTGGCAGGTACCGGGATTTTTTTTTTTTTTTAATTTTTATTTTTTGGGGTAGTGGAGATTGAACCCAGTGACATTCTACCTGAGCTACATCCCAAGCACTATTTTATTTATTTATTTATTTATTTATTTTGCAGTACTGGGGAGTGAGCCCAGGGGCATTCTACCTCTGAACTACACCCCCAGACCCATTTTTTATACTTTAGTTTGAAACAGGGTCTCACTAAGTTGCAGAGTGCCTCACTAGGTAGCTGAGGCTGGCCGTGAACCTGGATCCTCCGGTCTCAGCCTCCCAAGTAGTGGGATTACAAGTGTGCATCACCATGACTGGCTAGGTACTGGGATTTGGTTACACTTGGGAAGCTGAGACAGAAGGATCACAGGTTCAAGGACAGCCACAGCAAGTAGTGAGACTCATGAACCTAGTGAGACCCCATTTCAAAATAAAAATGAAATAGGACTGGGAATCATAATAATCTGGAAGGGAAACCTGGGTCCCTATAGAGAGGGGAGACTTTCAAATAATGGGCAGAGACACTAGGCATTCATGTCATCATTACAGTGAGGAAATACTTTTTTTTTTTTTTTTTTTTTTTTGCGGTACTGGGTGTTGAACTCAGGAGTATTCTACCTCCAAGCAATACCTTCAGCCCTATTTTTTATTCTTTATTTTGAAACAGGGTCTCACTAAGTTGCGGAGGGCCTCACTAAGTAGCTGAGGCTGGCCTTGAACCTGGATCCTCTGGTCTCAGCCTCCCAAATGCTGGGATTATAAGCGTGTACCACCACCACTGGCTCACTCCCAGTACTTTATCCTTCCTCTCTTCTTTTTCTTTTTCTTTTTCAATTTGTTGTTGTTGTTGTTGTTGTTGTTGTTGTTGGTACTAGGGATTAAATCCAGGGGCATTCTACTTTTGAACTACACCAGCAGTCCTATTTTTTTTAAAAAAATGTCTTGCTAAATTGCTGAGGCTGATCATGAACCTGCAATCCTTCTGTCTCAGTTTCCCAAATTCTGGGATTACAAGCTTGTACCACCACCTTGCCCTGTCTTGCTCCTCAGGGGTCTGGGTTTGTGAGTTCTGTGTGCACCCCCTTCTAGGGGCTGTCTCATAAAACAGTTTGCATTACATCAGGCGGTCTCTGCCCCTCCCCACCCACGGCCTGCCCGTGTCCTCCCTGCCTCCATGCAAATCGCATCTAATTCTGCTCTGCTCTGCCCTGGAGGGCCAGACCTAAGAGGATTGGACATCTGCTAAAAGGGACCAGGACAGGGTCAGAGGACCGGCTGTGGGGAGGCCTGCAGCCACAAGGGGGCAGCAAAGGACGCGGGAGGCCGAGGCGCGGTGGGAGGCGGGGTGGGGGGTGTAACATCCACCTGCTTCAGACCCTGGCAGCTAACAGATGGCCCATCTCACAGCTGGCACTCTTCCTCCTGCCCCTCTCCTTCCCCTTGTTAACAAGTAACAGGATCTTATCAGGTTGCTGACCAAAGGAGTGAAGACTGGACACCTGGCGCCTGTGAGTCTGAGGAAGAACCTACTCGAGGACGACTTAGTCAGGAATTATGTCTCGTCTGACAAACCCACGTGATCTTGAAAAGCAAATTTTTTTTTTTTTCCGGTACTGGGGATTGAACTCAGGGGCATTCTACCTCCGAGCTATACCCCCAAGCCCTATTTTTTATTCTTTGTTTTGAAACCGAGTCTCACTAAGTTGCGGAGTGCCTCACTAGGTAGCTGAGGCTGGCCGCGAACCCGGATCCTCCGGTCTCAGCCTCCCGAATGCTGGGATTACAAGCGTGCGCCACCACGCCCGGCTGAAAAGCAAATTCTTAAAATGGACTTGATTCCTTGTTTGGGGAGAATCCAGGGTTTGATTTTCTTTTTGTTTTTCAGCGGTACTGGGGATGGAACCCAGGTGTATTCTGCCTCCGAGCTATACCCCCAGCCCTATTTTTTATTCTTTATTTTGAAACAGGGTCTCACCTAGTTGTGGTGGGCCTCACTAAGCAGCTGAAACTAGCCACGAACCCAGATCTTCTGGTATCAGCCTCCCAAGTACTGGGATTACAAGCATGCGCCACCACGCCTGGCTTGATTTTGAACTCTTAAATTCACTGGCTTTCTCTAGTTTGCTAGTAAATCAATAAATTTCTTTTTCTTTCTTCCCAAAGGCTTGTCCCGATTATATGATTTGGCAAATTGGGACAGTACTGGGATTTGGTTTCAGGAAGAGCAGGGAGTGGACAGACACATGCTCCTTTAGTGTTTGGGAACACTTAAAGGGCTAGGAAGGTGTCCATGTTGTTCATTTAAAAGTTTATTATGAGCTGGGTGTGGTGGCACACGCTTGTAATCCCAGTACTTGGGAGGCTGAGACCGGAGGATCCAGGTTTGTGGCCAGCCTCAGCTACTTAGTGAGGCCCTCCAAAATTTAGTGAGACCCTGTTTCAAAATAGAGAATAAAACAAACAAACAAATAAACAAAATAGAGCCAGCCGTGGTGGCGCACGCTTGTAATCCCAGCATTTGGGAGGCTGAGACCGGAGGATCCAGGTTCTCGGCCAGCTTCAGCTACCTAGTGAGGCACTCCGCAACTTAGTGAGACTTGGTTTCAAAATAAAGAATAAAAATAGGGCTGGGGGTGTAGCTCGGAGGTAGAATGCCCCTGAGTTCAATCCCTAGTACTGTAAGAAAAAAAAAAAAATAGAACTGGGGGTGTAGCTCGGAGGTACAATGCCCCTGGGTTCAATCCCCAGTATCACACAAAACCAAAACAAAAAAGACCCTGTTTCAAAATAAAAAATAAAATAGTGCTGGATAGGCATGGTGGTGTACGCTTGTAATCTCAGTACTTGGGAGGCTGAGATGGAAGGATCCAGGTTTGTGGCCAACCCCAGCTACTTAGTGAGGCCCTCTGCAACTTAGTGAGACCCTATTTCAAAAATAAAGAAAGAAAAATAGGGCTGGGGATGTAGCTCAGAGGTAGAATGCCCCTTTGTTCAGTCCCCAGTACCGGGAAAAAAAAATAGGACTGGGGGTGTAGTCTGGAGGTAGAATACCTCTGGCTTCATTCCCTAGTAACCCCCCCCCCCCAAAAAAAAAAAAAGTTAATGAAAGCCAGGCATGGTGTTGCAGGCCTGTAATCCCAGTACTTGGCAGGCTGAGACAAAAGTATTGCCTAAATAGTTTAGAAATAGTTTAGTGAGACCCTGTTTAAAAAAAAAAAAAATCAAGCCGGGTGTGGTGGCGCACGCTTGTAATCCCAGCATTTGGGAGGCTGAGACCGGAGGATCCGGGTTCGCGGCCAGCCTCAGCTACCTAGTGAGGCACTCCGCAACTTAGTGAGACCCGGTTTCGAAATAAAGAGTAAAAAATAGGGCTAGGGGTATAGCTCGGAGATAGAATGCCCCTGAGTTCAATCCCCAGTACCACAAAAAAAAAAAAAAAAAAAAAAAAAAAAAAAAATCAAATAGGGCTAGGGATGTAACTTGGAGGTAGAACATTCCTGGATTCAATCCCCGGTACCAAAAAAATTAATACAGATTTTATTTATTCACTTTGTACTGAGATTTGAACCCAGGGGCATTCTACCTCCAGGCTACACCCCCAGCCCTATTTTATTTTTACTTTGAAATAAAGTCTCAGTAAGTTACTAAAGCTGTCTTGGAACCTGCGATCCTCCTGTCTCAGCCTCAGAAGTACAAGGGTTACAATTGTGCACTACCACACGTGGCTGTATTTTCTCTTTTTCCTGCATTCTCTCACCAGTGAATGGTGGAATTTTTCAGAGGCTGTAAATCTATGATATTGCCCCAGACCTGGTGTGGTAGCAG
The DNA here is from genome assembly GCA_004027655.1 of Graphiurus murinus. Taxonomy (NCBI): domain Eukaryota; kingdom Metazoa; phylum Chordata; class Mammalia; order Rodentia; family Gliridae; genus Graphiurus; species Graphiurus murinus. The sequence goes on from PVLC010024260.1 coordinate 6,466, forward strand.
TCACAGGACCCAGCTGACTTTAGTTAGTTTGGTTCCACATGGAATAGACTGGCAGGACCGGGATCAATGCCACTCTTCTCAATAATTTTTTTTCCTTTTCTCTTTTTGGTATTGGGGATTGAACCCAGAGCATTCTACCTCCGAGCTACACCCCCAGCCCTATTTTTTTTTTTTTTGCGGTTCTGGGGATTGAACCCAGGGGCATTCTACCTTTGAGCTATACCCCCAGTCTTATTTTTTATTCTTTATTTTGAAACTGGGTCTCACTAAGTTGTGGAGTGCCTCACTAGGTAGCTGAGGCTGGCCGCAAACCTGGATCCTCCGGTCTCAGCCTCCCGAATGCTGGGATTACAAGCGTGTACCACCACGCCCCCCTGCTTATCCTTTATTTTGAAACATGGTCTCACTAAGTTGTGGAGTGCCTCACTAGGTAGCAGAGGCTGGCCACGAACCCGGATCCTCTTGTCTCAGCCTCTCAAATGCTGGGATTACAAGCGTGTGCCACCACGCCTGGCTGGTTGGTTGGTTGTTTGGTTGGTTGGTTGGTTGGTTGGTTGGTTGGTTGGTTGGTTGGTACTGGAGATTGAATTCAGGGTCAGTTTACCACTCAGCTATACCTAAGCCCTTTTAATTTTGTATTTGAGGCAGGGTCTTGCTAAGATGCTGAGGCTGGCCTCGAATTTACAATCCTCTTGCCTCAGCCTCCTGAGTTGCTGGGAATGCACACCTGCACCAGCATGCCTGGCTGGTATCATTTACTACTGACTTGGATCTTCTTTAATTTCTCCCAGCAATGTTTTATAGTTTTCAGTAGGGCACTTATTTGAAATTATGGATGGATTAGACATGGTAGGGGGTGGGGGAAAATGAGGAGAGAAGATGTGGGGGCAAAGCTGAATGCCTAGATTTCTGCTTGAGGCACAGGGTGGAGATGAGAAAGCAAGCAACTTGCCCCTGGAGACCCAGCTGGAAAGAGGAAGAGCCTGGGCTTGGGTTCGGCCTAATTGCCCTCAGTGCCATAGGCATGAGCCCAAGCAACCTAGGCCCGTGCATTCCCCATCTTGTGGGGCTGTGGGCCTCAGAGCCAGCAGAGCCAGCAATCCCCAGGGAGACTGGGAGCTGCCCACACCTCCTTTCTCTCCTCCTCCCTGAAAAGCCAAGCTTCCTTCCCGCTCCGGAGGGCCAGAAGGGTCTGTTCTAGGACTGGATTCTCCCACCAGGAGCTTCCTGATGGTCACTGGGGGCCAGACTGCCCCTCCCTCTCTTGCTGTCACCCCTGGCTCTTCAAGCTAATGCGACCTGCCACATCCCCCTGCTTGGCCTGGCACCCTTAATCTCTCCTAGCAGAGGGTTGGAGGAGGGGAGGAGAAAGAAAGGGCCCCTTATGGTGAGACAGAGTGACCCAGCTTCAAGGAGGGATTACTGGGAGAGTGTGGGTTTAAGGGTGCGCATGTGCTTGTCTGCAAGTTTGGGAATTCAGGGAAGTAGAACAGACCCACAGGAGAAGCATATTAATATCCAGAGAGACAGAGAGAAGGAAACCCAGAGGGAGCAGAGACAAGGGAAACAGGAAGTACGGGACAGGAGAGGCACCAGGACCGGCAGAAAGATGGAAGGAAAGGGAGATCCAGAGAGAGAGAGGAGGAAGAGGCAGGGTCAAAGAGAAGGAAACAGGAGGGAGGCAAAGCGCTGGCCAGCAGGGTGGCAGGAAGAATGACAGACGCCCAACAGGAGGCTGGAGCCACAGGCCTCGCCAACAAGCTGAAAGACAGCAAAGCAAGGGACTGACAGAGACACAGAGACACAGAGGGAGAAACCCAAGAGAGAGAAGAGAAAGCAGAGAATTTCATGTGCAATGATACAGAGGCAAAAAGGACCAAGATGAGAGTGAGACCAAGGTACAGAAAGAGAAAAAGGGAAACGGAGGCAGAAAAAAGGAACAGGTGTGGTGCACGCCTATAATCCCAATACTTGGGAGGCTGAGACAGGAGGACCACATGTTGGAGGCTAGTCTCAGCAACTTAGTTGAGACTCTGTTTCAAAATAAAAAATAAAAAGGGCTGGAGGGGAGGTAAGCTCAGAAATAGAATGCCCCTGGGTTCAAACCCTAGTACCAAAAGATAATAAGAAGAAAAAAGAAAAAGAAAAGAAAAGAAAACGAAAAAGAAAAAGAACGAGGCAGTACAGAGATGAACTAGTTGGCAGACTGTTTCGGGGAGAGTGGAACCCAGGAGAGGGATCCAGAAAGTCCCGGGCCCCTTGTTTTTCAAACAATCTCTCAGGAACACCTGCCATTTCTCTCCTTCTCCCTTGAAGCATCTTTCTTGGGATAATAGTCAAGGCTGGACAGAAGCCAGTGACCCCTAAGGAAGGGCTTCCCTGTGTAGTGGGGTGTCCCTGTCACAGTGGGAGCTAGGGCCTCCCTTCTCCATCAGTCCTAATTGCCAAGATGTCCTGGGGGGAGGGGACGAGGGGATTAAGCAGACGGCGTGCCTCCTCCTCCTAGCCAATGTCACCTCCTGGTGCCCAGGCAGCCCCCCACCTCAGCGGGGATTACCCTCGAGATCCAGGCCATGGCAGATGACATCACTCCCAGCCAGGGCTTAAAATCGCCCCAGGACACGGCACCTGTTTCCTTCAGCCTCTCTTGTCTGGCGAGTCCTTCCAGGACCTGGGCCACCAGGACACTCCGCTCCCTCCTTTCTGAAGGTGAGAGTCCCCAAGAGAGACAGGGGATGGAGGAAAGGGAGAGGGAGAAGAAGAAGGAGTGGGGAGAAGTTGGGTTGATTTTATTCATGGCTGTGTTTTGGGTGCTCGTGCAGGGTCTGAAGAGAAGGTTTGGGGTCTGTGATGATGCCTGAATTATCAACATACTACAGAGGTTCAGTCCTGGTGTCTACAGACACGAGGACAGTCTGTGACTCCAGCAGGAGGGAGTGGGGTGAGACAGCTGGGGACAGGTCCATCCCTATGGGACACGAGGGCTCAGCATGGCTCGCTGGTGTGTTCATCCCACTGACCTCTAAAGATGTCCAGGGTGGGGGCTTCCCTTCCTTCTTCCAAGGCAGCTCCTTGGCACACGTCCCTGTCCCCCTGCCCCCACCCCATGCTGGGGATGGGACCCAGGAGGACTCTACTGCTGAGCTACACCCCTGGCCTATTTTATTTTTTATTTATTTTTTGGTACTAGGGATTGAATCCAGAGGCATTCTACCTCTGAGTTATACCTCCAGTCCTGTGTGTGTGTGTGTGTGTGTGTGTGTGTGTGTGTGTGTGTATGTGTGTGTGTATGTTACTAGAGATTGAACTCAGGGGCCTTCTACCTCCAAGCTATACCCACAGCCCAATTTTATTTCTTATTTGGAAATGGTCTCACTAGGTTACTGAAAGCCTTGATAAGTTGCTGAGGCTGGGTTTGAACCTACGATCCTCCTGTCTCAGCCTCCCAAGTACTAGTATCTAGTATTATAAGCATGTGCCATTTTTTTGTGGTACTGGGGATTGAACCCAGGGGCATTCTACTTCCAAGCTCCACCCCCTAGCCCTATGTTTTATTTTTTATTTTTGAAACAGGGTCTCACTAAATTGTGGAGGGCCTCACTAAGTAGCTGAGTGAGGCTGGTTGCAAACCCGCATCCTCCTGTCTCAGCCTCCCAAGTACTAGGATTACAAGCGTGCACCACCACCCCTGGCGTTTATTCTTTACTTTTGAAACAATAGTCTCACTAAATTGCAGAGGGCCTCACTAAGTAGCTGAGGCTGTCCACGAACCTGCAATCCTCCTGTCTCAGACTCCCAAGTACTGGGATTACAGGCATGTACCACTGTGCCTGGCTTTTCTTTTTGAAGACATGGTGTCACTAAGTTACTCAGGCTGGTCTTGAACTTTTGATCCTCCTGAGTCAGTCTCCAGAGTGTCTGGGATTGCAGGTGTGTGCCACTCTGCCAGGTTCCTGTTGTTGTTTTGTGGTACTAGGGATTGGCTCAGGGGCATTCCATCTCTAAACTATACCCCCAGCCTGATTTTATTTTTTATTTTGAAATAGGGTCTTGCTAAATCACTGAAAGCCTCACTAAGTTGCTAAGGCTGGCCATGAACCTGCGATCCTCCTGTTTGAGCCTTTCAAGTACAGGGATTAAAAGTGTGTGTCACCACACCTGGTTTTTTTTTTTTTTTTTTTTTTTTTTTTTTTTTTTTTTTTTTTTTTTTTTTTTTTTTTTTTTTTAGCTCTTATCATTGCCTGGAATCTTCTGTTCATTGTATTTCTGTCCACACCTTGCCTGCCTCCCTCACTGAGCCTGTGTTTCTCCCTGCGCTGTACCTGGCGTGGGGTTGGGATTTGCTTAAGTGTTTGTTGAGCAGATGGATGGATGAACAACAGAAACAGAATGGAAGAAACACATACATGGAAGGCTAGGGGCTTGAGGCTGTGGGAGGACACCTAAGGGGGACCACTCAATGGGGCCCAGAAGGGGATGGCCTGGGGTAGTGGCGCTAGTGTATCCATTGCTTGGGGAGCTCACCTCACGCAGAGGCTGCAGCTCTCTCACCACGTCCCATCTTGAGTAGTGGACACAGCACCCAGGTCCTTGCTCCCTCTGGACAGAGGAGCAACTGGGGCTGCAGACAGGCTGGGGGGACTGATGGAGGCTTTCTTTTGCTATTGGGTATTGAACTCAGGATCTCATGCATGCTCAGCAAATGTTCTACCACTGAGCTACATCCCAGCCCTTTTTATTTTTTATTTTGAGACAGGGTCTTGATAAATTGCCCAGGTTGGCCTTGAACTCCTGATTCTCCTGCCTCAGCCTCCCAAGTCATTGAGATTACAGGCATATATCCGGCCCCAAGTGTTTTTGTTTTGTTTTGTTTTGTCAATGAGGTTTGGATTCAGGGGCATTCTATACCCAAACTACAGCCCCAGCCCGATTTTATTCTTATTTTGAAACAGGGTCTCATTAAATTGTTAAGGCTGTTCTTGAACCTGTGATCCTCCTGTCTCACCTCTCAAGTACTGGGATTACAGGTATGTGCCACTACCCAGAGCTCCAAGGGGGGGTTTTGAACATGGATGAACTGGGGGAGTCTATTCAGACCGTGTTTCAAAATAAAAAATAAACAGGGATGGGGGTAGAATGACTCTGGTTCCATCCCCAGCAGCAGGAGAAAAACAAAACAAAAAACAAAAAACAAAAAATCAATGAGGGCATGGGTTGCAATCAGAGTCATTGTCAATTCCTCCATGAAAGAAATTTTTAGCTGAGCTTGGTGGCTCACACTTGTAATCCCAGCATTTGGGAGGCTGAGACAGGAGGATCCGGGTGCGCAGCTAGCCTCAGCTACCTAGTGAGGCACTCTGCAACTTAGTAAGACCCTGTTTCAAAATAAAGAATAAAAAATAGGGCTGGGGATGTTGCTCAGAGGTAGAATGCCCCTGGGTTCAATCCCCAGTAACCCCCCCACACACAACAAAAAGAAAGGTAGAAATTGTTGTCCTTGCTGTGACCCTTGATTGTGTGTGTTGGGGGGGAGGGTTGCACTTGGGATTGAGCCCAGGTGAATTCTACCTCTGAGCTACACTTCCAGCTGCTTTCATTTTTATTTATTTATTTATTTATTTATTTATTTATTTATTTATTGCAGTATGGAGGATTGAACTCAGGGGCATTCTACCTCAGAGCTACACCCTCAGTACTATTTTTTATTCATTTTTTGAAATAGGGTCTCACTAAGGTGTGGAGGGCCTCACTAAGTAGCTGAGGCTGGCCGCAAACCCAGATCGGATCCTCCTGTCTCAGCCTCCCAAGTACTGGGATTACAAGTATGGGCCACCACGCCCAGCTCATCTTTTATTTTAATTAATTAATTAACTAATTAATTAGTTAATTTTTGGTACTGGGAACTGAACCTGTTAGAAAATACAGGGATAAAGAGGAACACAGCTCTATAGACCAGAGCAGGCTCTTTAGCTGGAGTGAGGCCTGGAAGGGGACTGATCAGGAGAGAGTCCACGAGAGTCAGAAGCCCCCTTCCTTACAGACTAGGGGCGTTTATGGGGCTGTAGGAGGGAGGGAGAGCAAGGCAGTCCTGTGTTTCTCCGATTGGTGGTTTAACAGCAGGCCAGGCCAGGTAAATTTTCAGGGTTAAGTAGTTGAAGCTGGCTGCGAACCTGTGATCCTCCTTCTCAGCCTCCCAAGTACTGGGGTTACAAGCATGAGTCACCATGCCTGGCTTCTGTCTCTCTCTCTCTTTTTTTTTTTTTGTGGTACTGGGGATGGAACCCAAAGGCATTCTAACTCCGAGCTACATCCCCAACCCTAATTTTTATTTTTTTTATTTTGAAACAGGGTCTCACTAAGTTTCAGAGGGCCTCACTAAGCAGCTGAGGCTGGCCTTGAACCCAGATCCTCCTGTCTCAGCCTCCCAAGTATTGGGATTACAAGCCTGCACTACCACCTCGCCTGGCTGCCTGACTCCTTTTATCTTTACTAAGTTTTGCTGCTGTGTGGTCGACAGCATTCAAAGCATGCTTGGCGAGTAGATTAACTTTCTGCTCCAGGAGGCTGTTGTCAGTATCAGCTACTGGATCTTGGGGCAGCCCCACCTTCCTTCCTCTTCAGCCCAGAGTCCCTTCCTATGGGGCAGGATCATCCCAGCAGGAGGCTCTTAGGGTTTCCTGGAAGGTCACCCTCTGAGCCTGGTGACCTAGTGTGGATTCCATGGTGGCGACAGGGAAAGTGAGTGCTTTGGCTCCGGGCCCAAATTGTCTTTAGCAGAGAAAGTTCTCAAGTTTCTCTGTTAACACTCTGGAATTCTGGATTTATGTATTTATTTATTTTGGTACTGGGAATGAAGTCAGTGACATTCTATTTATGAGCTACACCCCAGCCCTATTTTTTCTTTCTTCTTTTTTTTTTTTTTTTTTTTTGTGGTACTGGGGATTGAACCCAGGGGCATTCTACCTCTGAGCTACACCCTGGCGCTGTTTTATTCTTTATTTTGAAACAGAGTCTCACTAAGTTGCAGACGGCCTCACTAAGTAGCTGAGACTGGCTGTGAACCTTGGATCATCTTGTCTCAGCCTCCCAAGTACTAGAATTACAAGTGTGTGCCACCAGGCCTAGTCTATTTTTTATTTTGAAACTAGGTCTTGCTAAGTTGCTGAGGCTGGCCTCAAACCTATGATCCTCCTGTAACAGCCTCCCAAGTTCTGATATTACAGATGTGCACCCTGTGCCTGGCCAGAAGGTTCATATTTAAACATTATTGTTCTGTGGAGAAGTGGAAGAAGACAGTGGGAGCCTGGGGTAGGGGGCTAGAGAATCTTGTCTTCCCCAGTGACAGCCTGTGTGTGACCCCAGGCAAATCACGGTGACTAAGCCTGAGCTTGTTCTCATCTCTAGAATGTGAGCATCATTGGGCATGGTGGCACGTGCCTATAATCCCAGTCTTGAGAGGCTGAGACAGGAGGATCACAGATTGGAAGCCAGCCTCCGCAATTTAGTGAGACCCTCAGCAACTTAGTGAGTCCCTGTTTTTTTTTTTGTTTGTTTG
>PVLC010024260.1:14120-19120 GCA_004027655.1 Graphiurus murinus
ACTGGGGATTGAACTCAGGGGCATTCTACCTCCGAGCTATACCCCCAGCCCCATTTTTTATTCTTTATTTTGAAACCGAGTCTCACTAAGTTGCGGAGTGCCTCACTAGGTAGCTGAGGCTGGCCGCGAACCCGGATCCTCCGGTCTCAGCCTCCCGAATGCTGGGATTACAAGCGTGCGCCACCACGCCCGGCTGAGTCCCTGTTTTGAAATAAAAAATAAAAGGGCTGGGTCTATAGCTTGGAAATAGAATGCCCCTGGGTTTAATCACCCAGTAGAAAACAAAAACAAAATGACAAAACAAACAAACAAAAAACCACAAATCTGTGAGCATCATAGTAAAACAGCCTGCACCTCCCTTGTCTGTTGAGGATTAAATGGCATCGTACTTGCATACAGAAAGCTTGTGTATTAGCTGTCTCTTGCTGTATAACAAGTGTCCCCCAAATCAGCAGTAAACACAATAACACAATAAACAATTATCTGGTATAGTTTTGGCGGGCCAGGAATCCAGTAGCAGTTTATTGGATGATTTTGCTCAAGGTATCTTGTGACTTTGTGAGCAGGACTGAAGTCACTGACAGTTTGAGTGAGCCTGGGGGACCAGCTTCCATGGGAGTTCATTGGCAGGGCTGTTGGCAGGAGGCCTCAGCTCAAGGCCACCCAGACCTCCCCACTGAACTCTTGAGCCTCCTCAGGACATGGCGGCTGTCCTTCCTTCCTTCCTTCCTTCCTTCCTTCCTTCCTTCCTTCCTTCCTTCCTTCCTTCCTTCTTTCCTTCCTTCCTTCCTTCCTTCCTTCTTTCCTTCCTTCCATCCTTCCTTCCTTTTCTGCTCCCTTCCTCCCTTCATCTTTCTCTTTCTTTGATGGAGCCCAGGGTGTGAGCATGCTAAATCCATGCTCGATCACTGACCTATATTCCCAGCCTTTATGTGTTTTATTTCCTTCTATATCCCTAGAGCAGGATGGGCACTAAAAATATATATTTATTGAATAAACAGTAGAACCTCAATTTTGGGGTGTGTGTGTGGCATTGGGGATTGAACCCAGGAGTATTCTACCTCTGAGGTACACTCCCAGCCCTATCTTTTTATTTTGAAACAGGGTCTCACTAAGTTTTGGAAGGCCTCACTCAATTGCTGAGGCTGACCATGAACCTGTGGTCATCCTGCCTCAGCCTCCCAAGTATTGAGATTACAGGTGATTACCTCCCTGCCTAGCAGTGATGGACTTATTTAAGGACTGAGGGTATAGCTCAATGGTAGAATGCTTGTCTAGCATTCCCAAGGACATAGTTTTGATTCCTAGCATTGCAACAAAATCCAAACAAACAAACAAAAACCCTAAAAAGTTATTAATAAGTCATTACTGAGGGAATCAGCTGTTTCAAAGGGGACTTGGAAGCCGGGCATGGTGGCACATGCTTGTAATCCCACTACTTGGGAGGCTGAGACAGGAGGATCGCAGGTTCACAGTCAGCCTCAGCAACACAAAGCCCTCTGCAACTTAGTGAAAGTCTTTTTCAAAAATAAAGTAGGACTGGGGGGTGTAGCTCAGAGGTAGAATACCCCTGGGTTAAATCCCCAGTACCACAAACAAGCAAAACAAAAGCCAAAACCAAACAAACAAAACCCCTAAAACCCAAAGGGGAATTGAAAAGCCAGGAACAGTGGTGAATGCCTATAATCCCAGTACTTGGGAGACTGAGACAGGAGGATAGCAGGCTAGAGGCCAGCCTCAGCTACTCAAAAGGGAATTGAAGAAACTGAAGTTGATACAGCTACTTAGGAAAAGTGTGCTGGGAAAAGTTTACCCAGTTAGATGCAAAGATGCTAAAAGAACTCCATAAAGCTGTGAGCTTTGAGGTTGCCCTTTTTTCTTGTGTGTGTGTGGTATTAGGGATTGAACCCGGGGCATTCTACCTCTGAGCCACACCCCCAGCCCTATTTTTTTTTTTTTTTTTGTGGTACTGGGGATTGAACTCAGAGGCATTCTACCTCCAAGCTATACCCCCAGCCCTATTTTTTATTCTTTATTTTGAAACCGAGTCTCACTGAGTTGTGGAGTGCCTCACTAGGTAGCTGAGGCTGGCCGCGAACCCGGATCCTCCGGTCTCAGCCTCCCGAATGCTGGGATTACAAGCGTGCGCCACCACGCCCGGCTCCTATTTTTTATTTTTATTTTGAAACAGGGTCTCACTAGGTTGATGAGTCTCACTACGTGCTGACGCTATCCTTAAACCTTTGATCCTCCTGTCTCAGCCTCCCAAATGTGTGCCACCACACCTGACTTATTTTTATTTTTGAAACAGGGTCTCCACTAGGATTCTGAGGGTCTTGCTAAGTTGCTGAGCAAGTCCTTGAACCTGTGACCCTCTTGTCTCAGCCTCCCAAATACTGTGATTACAGGTGTGTGCTACCACACCCAGCTAAGCTTGTCCTTTCTACTAGAGAGAACTCATTTATTTTTATTTAATTTTTTTGCGGTATTGGGGATTGAACTCAGGGGCATTCTACCTTCGAGCTATACCCCCAGCCCTATTTTTTCTTCTTTATTTTGAATCCGGGTCCCACTAAGTTGCGGAGTGCCTCACTAGGTAGCTGAGGCTGGCCAAGAACCCAGATCCTCCGGTCTCAGCCTCCCAAATGCTGGGATTACAGGTGTTCGCTACCACACCAGGTTGAGAGAACTCATTTATAACCAAACTTCCAGAAGTTGCCATTTACCTTGTCAGAGTCTGGATCCTAGTGAATATTGAATAGTATGGCAAACAAAGGTATGGTCCTCTTGAAAATGAAATAGACTCTGGGTAGGTGCATTGGAAGAGGTGCCAGGCTAACTAGGAAATGGCATGCTATCATCCTAGCTATTGCCAGCATACACAACTTTTCTTAGCTATATGCTAGAGATCTTTTTTTTTTTTTTAATTTTTAATTTTTGCGATGCTAGGGATTGAACTCAGGGGCATTCTACCTCCGAGCTACACCTCCAGCCCTATTTTTTATTCTTTATTTTGAAACCGAGTCTCTCTAAGTTGCAGAGTTCCTCACTAGGTAGCTGAGGCTGGCCTCGAACCCAGATCCTCCGGTCTCAGCCTCCCAAATGCTGGGATTACAAGCGTGAGCCACCACGCCCGGCTGCTAGAGATCTTTTAAGATCTGTTCATATGGGCTTGGGGTGTAGCTCAGTGGTTGACAGATAGCCTGGCATAGGACCCCCTGGGTTGCATCCCCAGCACCACCCCACCCCCCAAAAAAATCTGCTCACAAAGCCAGGCATGATGTCACACGTCCGTAATCCCAGTACTTGGGGAATTGAGACAGGATGATTGCGGATTCAAAGCCAGTCTCGGCAACTTAGTGAGGCTGTCCGAAACTTAGCAAGACCCTGTTACAAAATAAGAAATAAAAAGGCCTGGGGTGTAGCTTGGAGTTAGTATGCCCCTGGGTTCAATCCCTAGCAACACACACACACACACACACACACACACACACACACACATACACACATTACTGGACTATAATTTAATGAAATAATACCTTTGGTGAACCTATAGGCTGCTTCTTTATTCATTCATTCATTCATTCACTTATTTTGTGGTACTAGGGATTGAACCCAGGGCATTCTACCTCCAAGCTACACCTGAGCCCTATTTTTTTTTTTATTCTTTATTTTGAAACAGTGTCTCACTAAGTTGTGGAGGGGATTACAAGGGTGTGCCACCATGCCCAGCTCCCTTTTTATTTTTCATTTTGATCTTACTAGGTTGCTGAGAGTCTCACTATATTGCTGAGGCTGGTCTTGAACCTGAAATCCTCCTGTCTCAGCTTTCTGGATACTGGGATTATAGGTGTGCTTCACCACGCCTGGCTTGTCCTTCCCAATTTCTGAGAGGTGACTGAGGGACACATAGAAGGCAGATTGCAAGACCAAAGGAAAGATTTTGTTTTTTTTTGTTTTTTTTTTGTTTTTTTTTGCGGTACTGGGGATTGAACTCAGGGGTATTCTACCTCCGAGCTATACCCCCAGCCCTATCTTTTTTTTTTTTTTTTCTTATTCTTTATTTTGAAACAGGATCTCACTAAGTTGCGGAGTGCCTCACTAGGTAGCTGAGGCTGGCCACGAACCGGGATCCTCTGGTCTCAGCCTCCCGAATGCTGGGATTAAAAGTATGTGCCACCACAGCCCGCTGGAAAGATGGTTTTTAGTTTGATACATATTGCTGGTTTGTTCCAGTCTTGCTGCTACAAACCTGCCACAGCTACTAAGCAGCCCTGGGAATTGGCAGCCTCTCTTATCTCTGCCAACCTGTTCAATCAAAGATGATTATGGAGCCCAGCACAGCAGCACATGCCTATAATCCCTGTACTTGGGAGGCTGAGACAGGAGGATCGAAGGTTCAAGGTCAGCCTCAGACATTTAATAAGACCCTTCCCAACTTAGTGAGACCCTGTTTAAAAATAAAAAAAAGGCTGGGAGTGTATGTAGCTCTGAGGTAGAATGCCCCTGGGTTCAATCCCCAGTACAAAAAAAAACAAAACCCAAAAAACTCATACAGACACAAAAATCCAAGCTTGTAATCCCAGCACCAGTGACTCAGGAGACTGAGACAGGAGGATCAAAAGTTTAAGGACAGCCAGGATGATTTAGCAAGATCCATTTCAAAATAAAAAATACAGCCGGGCGTGGTGACGCACGCTTGTAATTCCAGCATTCAGGAGGCTGAGACTGGAGGATCCAGGTTCGCGGCCAGCCTCAGCTACCTAGTGAGGCCCTCCGCAACTTAGTGAGACTCAGTTTCAAAAAAATAAAGAATAAAAAATAGGGCTGGGGGTATAGCTCGAAGGTAGAATGCCCCTGAGTTCAATCCCCAGTACTGCAAAAAAAAAAAAAAATAAATAAATAAATAAAAAATACATAGAGCAGGGGATACAGCTAAGGGGTAGAGCACCCCTGTGTTCAATCCCCAGTACCACCCAGAACAAAAGAGGGAAAGACAG
>PVLC010024260.1:21620-24931 GCA_004027655.1 Graphiurus murinus
AAAAAAAAAAAAAAAAAAAAAAAAAAAAACCCAAAAAAACAAAAACAAAAAAAACGCAAGATAAATAAAAAGGACTGAGAGTGTAGCTCAGAGGTGGAATACCCCTGGGTTCAATCCGCAGTCTCATGCACACTTGCACACAAATACACACGCCCACGGGTAGAGCAGGAATGAGCACTCTCACTTAGGAGTCCCCTATGGATCCAGACCTCCGCTTTACATTCTCAGTGAAGCTTTGACAGCCGAGGGCCACTTTACAGTTGGGTAAACTGAGACACGGGGAACTGAGATAAACGGCCCCGAGTCACATCCCAAGGAAGGGAGCACCGTGGCAGGATGGAGCCTCGCCCTGCGTGTCGGCACCCAGCTGGTGAGTATCTGACGTCCCCTTCTCTTGCAGCCTCTGACCTGGGCCCAGCGTCCCCGAAGATCATGATGGCCTATATGAACCCGGGGCCCCACTACTCTGTCAACGCCTTGGCCCTGAGCGCCCCCAGCGTGGACTTGATGCACCAGGCTGTGCCCTACCCAAGTGAGCGCCGCCTCCTCCCCACCCAGGCTGGCCCAGCTCTTGGGGGCCTCCGGGGTCCCTTGCCCTCAGGAGGAAGGTGCCTAGGAGGGTGCTACCGAGTGACGCACCACCTCCACATGCATCTGCAAGTGCAGAATGATGGGCACGTCCTTTAGGGATCCAGGAGAACACCAGGATGTTCCTAGACATCTAGGATGGGGCTCCCTCTGGGGTGAGGGAGGGGGACACGATCCGGAAATAGAATCAGGAGGACTTCCCATCTGTTAGCACAGTGCGCTCTCTCTCTCTGGTACTGGAGATAGAACTCAGGGGTGCTCTACCTCTGAGCTGAATCCTCAGACCTTTTCATTCTTTATTTTTAATTTATTTTAATTTTTTTTTTTTTTGGCGGAACTGGGGGTTGAACTCAGGGGCATTCTACCTTCGAGCTATATCCCCAGCCCTATTTTTTATTCTTTATTTTGAAACCAAGTCTCACTAAGTTGTAGAGTGCCTCACTAGGTAGCTGAGGCTGGCCTCGAACCCGGATCCTCTAGTCTCAGCCTCCCGAGTGCTGGGATTACAAGCGTGCGCCACCACGCCCGGCTCTAGTTTATTTTAATTTTAATTAATTAATTAATTTTTTTTTTTTGTTTTTTTTTGTTTTTTTTTTTTTTGCGGTACTGGGGATTGAACCCAGGGGCATTCTACCTCGGAGCCACACCCCCAGCCCTATTTTTTATTCTTTATTTTGAAACAGGGTCTCACTGAGTTGAGCGGGAGGGGCTCACTAAATAGTTGAGGCTGGCCGCGAACCTGCGATTCTCCTGCCTCAGCCTCTCAAGTACTGGGATTACAAGCATGTATCACCACGCCCAACTCCTCCTATTTTTAGAAGGGGAAAAACCCCAACTCACTCCTCCCCTCCTTTTCCTTCTCCTTCTTCTTCGCTGAGGATGGAACCCAGGGCCTCCCGCATGCCGGGCAAGGGCTGGACCACTGCGCCGCATCCCAGCCCTCAAATACCTCCTTACGGGGCGAAAGCCAGTTCCCCTGGGGTGAGGCATGAGCCACAACGTGCAACCCCATTTCCCAGGGAACAGAGCAAGGTGGAGAAGATCAGGGCACAGCTGGCGCCTTGCTGGTGTCCCACCCAGCCCGGGTCCCCAGGGATACAGGAGACTCGGAGTCAGGGAATAGCTGGCACCTTCCTATGTCCCACCCAGCCCCGGTCCCCAGGCCCGGGGACCCCGAGTCTGAGGTCTGTGCCCCCCACCCCGACACGCAGGCGCGCCCCGGAAGCAGCGGCGCGAGCGCACCACCTTCACGCGCAGCCAGCTGGAGGAGCTCGAGGCGCTGTTCGCCAAGACGCAGTACCCGGACGTGTATGCACGCGAGGAGGTGGCGCTCAAGATCAACCTGCCCGAGTCCAGGGTGCAGGTGGGCTGCTCCGCCCCGGGCCCCTCCTCACCCTTCCCAGGACCTGCTGTGGGCCCTCCTCAGCCCGAGGGAGGGGAGGAGGCAGCGGGGCTTCAGCACACAGGAGCAGCCACAGTTGCAGTGTCTGAAGGCTCCCTGGGTCCTGAAATGTCTCTGGTCCTCTCTCCTCTGGCTCCCTCTCACTCCTGCCTCAGGACCTGCTCACTCTCCGTTTCCTCTTCCCCTGAAGACCTTATCCCCCTAATTACTACAAGGTTGCCCGTTACCTCGCTCAGTCAAACAAGGAGACCCAGGAGGACCATAGCGTTTTCTTTTTTGTTTGTTTTGGTGGTGCTGGGGATTGAACCCCGGGGCACTTTACTTCCTAGCTCCACCACAAGCCCTATTTTATTTTATTTTTTGCTTTATTGGGGATTGAACCCAGGGGCATATGACCTCTGAGCCACATCCTCAGCCCCCCCACCCCCTTTTTGCGGTATTAGGTATGGAATCCAGGGGCATTCTACTTCCGAGCTACACCCCCAGCCCTATTTTTTATTCTTTGGAAACAGAGTCTCGCTAAGTTCCGAAGGGCCTCACTAAGTAGCTGAGGCTGGCTGCGAACCAGGATCCTCCGGTCTCGGCCTCTCAAGTACTGGGATTACAAGTGTGTGCCACCACGCTGGGCTCTTAGCCCTTTATAAAGACTTTTATTTGGAAACAGGGTCTTGCTAAGATGATGAGTCTGGCCTTGAACCCACAATCTTCCTGTCTCAGCCTCCCAAGTACTGGGATTACAGGCATGTGCCACTACACTGGGCTTTTCATCTTTGTTTTGAAACAGGGTCTCCCTAGGTTGCTGCAAGTCTCCAAGTCTCTGTACATTGTTGAGGATGTCCTTGAACCTGTGATCCTCCTGTCTCAGCCTCCCGAGTACTGGGATTATAGGTGTGCACCACCACACTCAGCTTGACCATTTATCATTCATTCATTCATTCATTCATTCATTCATTCATTCAGTGTATCAGGGATTGAACTCTACCTCTGAGTTACCTCCCCAGTCCTTATTATTTTATTTGGTGTGTGTGTGTGTGTGTGTGTGTGTGTGTGTGTGTGTGGTACTGGGGATTGAACCCAGGGGCATTCTACCTCCAAGCTACACTCCCAGCCCTTTTTTTTTTGCGGTACTAGGGATTGAACTCAGGGGCATTCTACCTCCGAGCTACACCCCCAGCCCTATTTTTTATTCTTTATTTTGAAACCGAGTCTCACTAAGTTGCGGAGTGCCTCACTAGGTAGCTGAGGCTGGCCTCGAACCCGGATCCTCCGGTCTCAGCCTCCCGAATGCTGGGATTACAAGCGTGCGCCACCACGCCCGGCT
>PVLC010024261.1:0-24668 GCA_004027655.1 Graphiurus murinus
TACTTTGGCTATCCTGGGCTTTTTGTTTTTCCAGATGAATTTAAGGACTGATTTTTCTATGTCTGTGAGGAGCGTCCTTGGCAATTTCATGGGTATTGCATTGAATTTGTAGATCAGTTTTGGGAGGATGGCCATTTTGATGATATTTATTCTGCCTATCCAAGAGCATGGTAGATCCTTCCATCTTCTAAGGTCTTCAAAGATTTCCTTCTTCAGCTTTCTGTAATTTTCCTTATAGAGGTCTTTAATCTCCTTGGTTAGGTTTATCCCTAAGTATTTTATTTTTCAGGGTGCTATTGTGAGTGGAATTGCTTTCTGGATTTCTTTTTCGGTTGATTTATGGTTGGTATATAGAAAGGCTTCTGATTTTTTAAGATTGATTTTGTATCCGGACACCTTACTGAATTTGTTGATCAGTTCTATGAGTTTTTTGGTTGAGTTTGTTGAGTCTTCTAAGAAGAGTATCATGTCATCTGCAAAAAGGGATAGTTTTAGTTCTTCTTTCCCTATTTTTACCCCTTTGGTTTCCTTCTCTTGCCTTATTGCTCTGGCTAGAGTCTCAAGTACTATATTAAACAGAAGAGGTGATAATGGACATCCTTGTCTTGTTCCTGTCTTTAGTGGGAACTCTTGCAATTTTTCTCCATTTAATATGATGCTGGCTGTGGGCCTGTTGTATATTGCCTCTATGATTTTGAGGTATGTTCCTTCTATTCCAATTCTCTGTAGTGCTTTTCGCATGAATGGGTGTTGGATCTTGTCAAATGCTTTTTCAGCGTCAATTGAGATGATCATGTGATTTTTGTCTTTGAGTCTGTTTATGTAGTGAATTACGTGTATTGTTTTTCATATGTTGAACTAGCCTTGCATCCCTGGGATGAACCCGGCTTGGTCATGGTGTATAATTCTCTTGATGTGGTTTTGAATGCTTGTTGCTAGTATCTTGTTTAGCAGTTTTGCATCTAAATTCATCAATGATATGGGCCTATAGTTTTCTTTTCTTGAGCTGTCTTTATTTGGTTTTGGTATTAGTGTGATGTTGGCTTCATAGAATGTGTTTGAAAGGGTCCCGTTTCTTTCTATTTCACGGAATAGCTTGAGGAGTATTGGGATTAGCTCTTCTAAAAATGTTTTATAAAATTCACTTGGAAAACCATCTGGTCCTGGACTTTTCTTTGATGGTAAACTCTTTATTGCTGTTTCTATTTCTTTGATTGTTATGTGTCTAGGAATTTGTCAATTTCTTCTAGATCTTCCATTTTCAGTGGATTTTGTTAAAGCTTGTGTTTGTGTGACTTATTTACCTCTAGTAGTGTGAAAGCTACTTTACATTACTACTTTACATTATCCAGTACTGACTGATAAAAATACACTTTTATGAGGGCAGGGGATATAGCTCAATACTAAAGTACTTGCCTGGCATGTGTGAGGCTCTGGGTTCAATCTCCAGTGCTGCAAAAACCAACCCCTTACCCCAAGAAATACACTTTTTATGTATGAGATAAAGGTACAGACATAGTGAGTGTGCATTTTGATTAGTATGTAAAGTCTGTTGAACATTGTCAGGGGATAACATACTAAATCCATCATTTGTAATTATTGACTACTTGGAGAAATAACAAATGGCATTTCAGAGACTTTCCTCATCTTTTTTCCATGGCAGGTGAGGAGGGATTGGCACACAAGGCAGGCCAGGCATGTCCCATTTCCTTTCGTGGCTTTATTTGGTTGTGGGATTGAGTCCAAAGGATCTGTATACCTTATAAATCCCCTATACCTTTCTCACCCTGTTCAGTTTAACAAGCACTCAGGATGTGCTGGACAATATGCTAAATGCTTTCCTTGCATTTTCTCTTTTAATCCTCACATCTGGAGATACTTGTTTTGCAATGCACAATCTGAGACTTAGAATTTTTAAATCTTCCTTAAAAGTTAGGATTTTAAAATCTTTTACCCCATAATGTCAGGCACTATGTGAAGTGCTGAGGGTATAAAAATGAATGTGATGCAGACTGACCTCATGAAGTTTATGATTTAATGGAAAGAAGACAAAACAATTTTATTAAACTGGGAAAAATGCCGTGACAGAAACAGGAGCACAGAAATTATAAGAGGATAGTGGAGGGTCATTACGTAAGCTTAGAGGTTACAAGAAGATATCCTAAGGGAAGGAATATTGAAGTTGAGACTTGATGCTTTCCAACAATGAACTTACCCTCTGAGGGTGTATTGTTAGATTTTCCTAGACCTAAGAGTAGAGAACTCAAAGGCCCTTGGGCCCAGAATATTTCTGGTAGGTATTTGCCAGTCCGCCTCAGCCCTGCCCATTTTTGTACAGATTTTTTTTTTTTTTTTTTTTTTTTTTTTTTTTTTGTGGTACTGGGGATTGAACTCAGGGGCATTCTACCTCCGAGCTACACCCGCAGCCCTATTTTTTATTCTTTATTTTGAAACCAGGTCTCACTAAGTTGTGGAGTGCCTCACTTGGTAACTGAGGCTGGCCTCAAACCTGGATCCTCTGGTCTCAGCCTCCCAAATGCTGGGATTACAAGCGTGCGCCACCACGTCCAGCTTGTACAGATATTTTTAACCTCTGACCTTTTGGGTTGATAATAATACCTAAGTTCACAAACAACTTTTAAAGAAATGGATATATAGACCTGAAATGTTATTAATCTAATCAGCTAAATATCTGTTTTCTAAAAAAAAAAAAATTACTATTATGGCTTAATTTTATTTTATTTTTTTAATTTTATTTTTTTAATTGGTGCATTGTAATCATACATCTTTGTTAGGTACAAGCTGATAAAGGCATACATGCACACATTTCTCATTTAACTCTTCCGCAATTCCCGCCCCACTCCCTCGCCCTCCCTCCTTCTCAAGTTCAGTTTAGTGATTGACTTTGATATGTTTGTGAAAATACATCATATGCATTAAGGTGTCCCCCCTCCCTCCATAACCTTCCATTAGTCAAATTCTTTGCTCACCTAAGATTTCTCCTTCTTCATCTGGAGTCCCTCATGCCCCATTTTCTCCCTAGCTTCCACATATTAGGGAGAGCATACAATTTTTAACTTTTTGTGACTGACTAATCTCACTTAACATAATGTTTTCCAGTTGCATCAATTTCCCTGCAAATAACATGATGTTGTTCTTATTTATGGCTGAGTAAAATTCCATTGTGTACATATCCCATAGTTTTGTAATCCATTCATCTGTTGATGGACATCTTGGCTGGTTCCATAGTTTGGCAATTGTAAACTGTGCAGATATGAACATAGATACACATGCCTTGGTCTGATAGTTTGGTTTCCATTCTTTTGGGTAGATACCCAGAAGTGGTATTGCTGGGTCATATGGTAGGTCCATTCCCATTCGTCTGAGGATCCTCCATATTGTTTTCCAAAGTGGTTGCAGTAATTTGCAATCCCACCAACAATGTATTAGGGTTCCCACTTCTCCACATCCTCGCCAGCATTTGTTGTTGTTTGTGTTCTTGATGATTGCTATTCTGATTGGAGTTAGGTGAAATCTCAAGGTAGTTTTGATTTGCATCTCTCTGATTGCTAATGATGTTGAACATTTCCTCATACATTTATTGGGCATTTGTATTTCTTCTTTTGTGAAGTGTCTATTTAGATCCTTTGCCCATTTTTTGACTGGGTTATTTGTTTTCTTAGCTGTGAGTTTCTTGAGTTCTCTGTATATCCTAGATATTAGTCCTCTATCAGTAGAGTAGCTGGCAAAAATTTTCTCCCAATCTTGTGGGCTTTCTGTTGATGTTCTTGATAGTTTCCTTTGCTGCACAGAAGCTCTTCAGTTTAATGCAATCCCATGTATTGCTCTTCCTTTGAGTTGCTTGTGCTTTTGGGGTCTTGTTGAGAAAGTTTTTACCTGTGCCTATGTGTTGAAGCGTTGGGCCTATGCCCTCTTCAAGTAGCCGCAAGATCTCTGGCCTACTTCCAAGTCTTGGATCCACCTTGAGTTGACTCTTGTACAGGGTGAGAAAGTGGGGTTTATTTCCATTTTCTATCTCTTTATTGGTTGGTTTAAGTTTTCTATATCTTCCTGACTCAATTTAGGAAGGTTGTATGTGTCTAGAAATTTCTCAATTTCTTCTAGATTTTCCATTTTGTTGGAGTATAGTTTTTCAAAATAGTTTCTGATAATCCTCTGTATTTCCATACTATCAGTGGTAATATCACCTTTTTCATCTCTTATTTTGGTAATTTGGGTTGATTCCCTCTTTCTTTTGGTTAGGTTGGTCAATGGTTTATCTATCTTGTTTATTTTTTCAAGAAACCAGCTTTTGGTTTTGTTGATTTTCTGTATTATTTTTTATTATCTACCTCATTAATTTCTGCTCTGATTTTCATAATTTACTGTCCTCTACTAGCTTTGGGGTTAGACTGTTCTTGTTTTTCAAGTGTTTTGAGCTGTGTCATTGGGCTATTTATTTGGTGATTTTCTATTCTTATGTGGGCATGCGGTACTATAAATTTTCCTCTTAGTACTGCCTTCAAGGTGTCCCAGAGGTTCTGATATGTTGTGTCTCTGTTTTCATTGGTTTCTAGGAATTTTTTAATTTCTCCCCTTACTTCTTCTATGACCCAATCCTCATTCAGCAGTGTGGTGTTCAGTCTCCATGTATTTAGATGGCTACTCTGGGGCTTCATAGAGTTGATTTCTAGTTTCACTCCATTGTGGTCTGAAAAGATGCAGGGAATTATGTTACATTTTTTGAATTTGCCAGTGCTCGCTTTGTGGCCCAGAATGTGGTCTCTTTTGGAGAAGGTTCCATGTGCAGCTGAGAAAAATGTGAATTCAGCTGTAGTTGGGTGAAATAGTCTGTATGTATCTAATAGGTTTGGCAGTCCTTTCTTGTGGTTCACCTCTCTGGTCCAATCTCTGCAGTGGGGATTTAGAGGTGTCCACTGGTGTGGTAAAGGTTGGGTGAGAAGTCACAGTGGTTAATGCAAGAATAGGGTAAAATAGAGGGTATGGTCCAGTGGACTAAGAGGTTGAGTGTGCTGAGGTGATACATGGTAAAGATCAGAGATAGTGGATATGTCAGGGATTCTGGTAGTCAATGTAGAGTTTTAGGTGTGGTGGTATGAAATGGTCTTGATATAAGACATGGAAAAAAGGAAAAAGTAAAGAGAAAATGAAAAGTGTTGAGGAGAAGAATATAGATGGGAGAGAGGGAGGAAGCTTGTAAAAGGGATAAGGAAGAGAGTCAACAAACTGAGCAAAAAATAACAAAGCAACCAATCATCCAAACAAAGATAAATAAATCAAAGCAATACAAAACAAAAACAGAGTAAAAACAAAACACCCAAAAAAATAACAACAAGAAACAAAAACAAAAACCGAAAAACAATAACAAGAAAGAAAAACAAAAACCCTGCAAGTTTGTAAGTACAAAGCTGAGTTGGCCTCTGCAGTCCTTTTGGGTCTGTGTGGATATTTTCAGCTCTTAAATATCTGCTCACTGTATTAGATTTTCTAGCATGTCTCTGGCATACTTATTTGCTCTCTCTGTCAGTGCAGGCAGGGAGTTCCGCTGGTACCTCTCCCGCTGCAAGGTTGTGTCTCTGAGCTCTCCACAGGGCCTGTCTGCATCTTTCTCTCTGCCTTTGCTGGTGGCGGGAGTGCAGTCTAAATGCCGGGCATTTTCCAGGGTACCTGGAAGGTCTCTATACCCTGTGTGCACTGGGTCCCTCCCACATTTCTGCTCCTATCCAGTCACTAGAAGGGCGGATGACTGAGTCTGTCCTTTGTATACGTGCCTCCACCCTCTGGGAGTATAATTTAACTTACAGATCTCTACTGCTCTGGCTCCGGTAGGAGGGGTGAGCTGGGGTGTCCTCGCCGCAGGCTTAAGCTGGTTGTCCCAGGTGTTCCTGGTCACTGTTGATCCTGCGGGGGTATGCCGCTTCATCAGGGTGTGGAGTTCTGTAGTCGCTTACTCCACATCTGGCGCTGGGTGCACAGGAGATTGTTGCAGGTCTTGGTGCTAATAGAACCCACTCTGGGCGACTGGCTCAATGGCGACCACCACTCCACCACACGCACACCAGCTCTTTTGTTCTCCCTGGTCTGCTTTCTGGGTTCTGTTCAGCTGCTTTTGTTGCTTTGTTCACATTTTTGCTGCTTTGCTTTTCTTTCCTTCTGTCAAGAAGCTGCTTTTGCGGCAGTTTAGATTCAAGCTCTGTAGTGCAATTGATCGCTGCTCTGGCTCTAGAGGGAGAGGTAAGCTGGGGTGGCCCCACCACTGGCTTAAGCTGGTCATCCTAGGCATTCCAGTCACTGTCTATTGTGCGGGGGATATGCTGCCTGATTAGGATGTGGAGTTCTGGAGTTGCTCACTCCACGTCTGGTCACTGGGTATGCAGGAGGTCATTAGATATCTCAGTGTTAGAAGACCCTGCGCCAAGTGGTTGGCTCAATGGAGGCTGCTGCTCCACAGCATGGCACCGCTGCCATGCGTATGGGCTCCTTGCTCTCTCTGGTCGGCTTTCTGGGTTCTCTTTAGCTGTAGTTCAATTTTTGTTGCTTTGTTCGCTTTTTTTGTTGCTTTTTTTCTTCCGTCAAGAAGCTGCTTTTATAGCAGATTTGATTCGAGCTGACAGCACCTGAGGAGAGGTGTTTCACTCAGTTGCCATCTTGGGCTCTCTCCTAGCTTAATTTTATTAATGAAATATTAATTTTTTAATTTATAAAGTAGAAGGTGCTAGATTAATGATTGTTAAATAAGTGGATGGATGAAAGAATTATATACAATATGGTCAATAAGTTTTTTTCCTATAAAATTTAGGAAATTTTAGAAAGCGAGATGGTAAATCATATTTTAGGCTTCATGGGACATAGTCTGTGAAACAACTATTCAATTCTATTGTAACACAAAACTGGTCAGTGATGTTAAGTAAATGAATGAGCATCACTGTATTTTAATAAAATATTATTTACCAAAAAAAGTGGCAGACCATCAGTTATAGTTTGATGTATAGCAGTCAATATGTTATAAAAATTACATTTTGCAGAAGATAAGTGTATTTGCTTCTTATATAGAATATGTGTTTTTTAAATTTTTGTTTTCAATTGTGTGCAGGTAACATATCTTGGGAAGGAGCTTTTAAATTATGCTTCTAAGGAAGTACCTGTACCTCCAGAACCAAACGTGATTCCTCAGCAACATCAAGCTTGTCTTCCAGGTGTGTGCAGCCCAATTCCCATTTCTTAGTTGTGGGATAAAAACATTCAAACCTACTCTTTTTTTTTTTTTTCATTGAGCGGAAATTTACAATTAACCATTACAGTTAACCATTTTGAAGTTAAAAATCCAGTGGCATTTAGAACATTCACAGTGTTGTGCAGTCGCTTTAATGTAGTTTCAAAATATATGCATCACTCCAAAAAGAAACCCTGTACCCGCTCAGCAGTTATTCCCATTCTCCATTACCCCAAGTACCTGGGAACCACCAGTCTGCTTTCTGTCTGAATGGGTGTGCCTTTATGAATATATTTATAAATAGAATAATATAATATAAAACCTTTTTTGTGTGTGGTACTGGGGAATGGAACCCAAGAGCATTCTACGTCTAAGCTACACCCCCAGCCCTATTTTATTCTTTTTTAATCCAGGATCTCACTAAGTTGTGGAGGGCCTCACTAAGTTGCTGAAACTGGCTTCAAACCTGCCATCCTCCTGTCTCAGACTCCTCCCAAGCACTGGGATTACAAGCGTGTGCCACCACACCTGGCATATATGCTTTTGAGCCTTGCTCCTACTTAGCATAATGCTTTTGAGGATCATCTACATTTTAGTATGTATCTATACATAATTGTACAGATAATTGTAATTATTCCCTTTTTTAAAGGCTGAATGACATTCTATGAATATACCACAATTTGCTTGTTCATTAATCCTCTGGGCATTTGAGTTGTTTCCGCTTTTTGGCTATTGAGAATAGTGCTGCTAATGAACATGTATATACATATATTTATTTGAGTGCCTGTAATAGGTTCTAGTGGGTATATACCTAGCAGTGAAATATAGTAATTTTATATTTAACTCTTTAAAGTACAACTGAACCATTTTCCACAGCACCTGAACAGTTTTACATTTCCTAATCCAAGGGTTTCAATTTCTCCATATCCCCATTAACATGCCTGTTTGATTGTTTTCTGAACCACAGTTGGTTCTAGGAGAATTAAGAAATGACACCACCCCTCACAGTTCCTCTTCTGAATCTATTCTGTACTTAGGTTGGGTGATGTTTTAAAAATGCTATGTAAAAGGAAAAAATAGTACTGTTTTTCCTTCCTGGCTGCATGATTTGGTTAGTTTTATGTTTCTTAAAAATAGGCACTAAATTTTTGCTTAATTAGGGCAAACTAATATTATCAGATGGAGTCAACTTTATCCTGAGAAAAGTAAAGATGTCTGTACCAATGATCAGCAGATTTTGAAATGATCTGTGAAAGAAAGAAATACATTTCTGAAAAACAGATGCAACCAATGTTATGTTACCCACCTTTGCTGCAGTGCCCCTTCTTTTTATTCCAGTGTTCCAATTGGGGACAATTACACAGAGAGGTGTTGTAAAATAGAAAATGATGATACTATGATAAGCAAGGTGAAGAACCAAATAGAATTTCTATCACCAGGTTCCCATCCAGGAGTTCCCTGGGATTTTTCCTTTCCTTATAACAAAGTCTCATAATTCAAACTACTTTTCTCTTCTAATTTTATTCGTAATCCACTCTAACCTCTAAGTATCCTCCTCTGTCTCAAAAACTGACTTCATGATAAGGGTGCATTCTCTCCAATTTTTTGAAGACAGCTTCAAAAGTACCTTTCATCATTTTGGGGAAACCTGGTCTAGAAAGAGACCAAGTAACAACACTAATTGTGGAGAAGTTAAATGGCTTAATAAACTGGAAGGAGTTCTAATAGTAATTCATGGTTTTTGGTTCCTAACTCTAACTACACATCTACTTAATTAAGTATTAGGGTAAGGCCCAGCATGGAGGCACATGCTTTTAATCCCAGCATTTGGGAGGCTGAGACTGGAGGATCTGGGTTCTCGGCCAGCCTCAGCTGCTTAGTGAGGCTCTCCGCAACTTAGTGAGACCCTGTTTCAAAATAAAGAATAAAAAATAGGGCTGGGGCTTAGCTCGGAGGTAGAATGCCCCCAGGTTCCATCCCCAGGACCAAAAAAAAAAAAAAAAAAAAAAAAAAAATTAGGGTAAGGCCCAATAGCCTGAATTTTTTAAAGTGACTCTTATACAGCCAGCCTAACTATGGACTTTGGATGAGTAGTGTTACTTGATTTCTAATGCAAATGATAATTGACAACCATTGCTATTTTACTTAGATACTTGAGGAATTGCTAAAGTATGTTCTCTCTCTTTCCCTCTCCCAGCCCCTCGTCTGTGTATGCATGTGTATACATGAAGGAAAGTCAAGCAAATCCTTTCTCCTCCTACTTGACTAACCTTAAGAGCCAAAGCAGAATTGTAGGTTCTTTCTTATATTAGATTTTCTGGTTCTAGGCAGGTATTTCCAACCCCAGAGGCAATTCCCCTGTTATATGAGCATGAAATCAGAAATGAATTCTGAATTGCTGCTTCTGTTGCTTGCAATATAAACAGTTTCTTGCTATTAATTTATTTCCAGAAGTCCTAATTCCTGATAGGGAAAGAAACAGAAGAAGCTAAGTATTTGTTGAGCATCTGCCATGTGCCAGGCACTCTGCTATTTTGTATATATCAGGCCATTTGGGAGCTTCTTTTTAGTAGCATTCTGAGGTTCTTTCTGCACAACAAAATGCGCAAATATCTGAACACTTCATATGTAAAATTGATCACTCCAAACCCAATTCAGCTTAAGAAACCTTTTAGATTTCAGTTTTCTCCTAAGAATGAGATCTTAAGTAGTTTTATAAGCAATTATACTTCACATCTATTTCCTTATACTTCAGATCTATTTCCTTATAGTTTTCATAGATGGTTTGATCAATGTAATCTATATCAAATTATTAATTTAGTTTTAAGCATCAAATCATATAATACTCCATTACCATATTTTCTCTTTAGGAACTTTTTATTAAAAAAAAAGGCATTAAGCTATATGTTAAGCTAGCCATAATAGGATATTTTTCCTAACATAATTAGAGAGGATATATTCTTACCATCTCCTGAAGTAATTGTTAATCATTTTACTCTTAATTTGGATTATATTTTTTATTCAGAATTGTGGTATCATAAAAAATATGTAGTCTTTGTCCCTCACTCCTGGTACAAACCCCTAAAGCCCTTGGAATTTCCAAAGTGATAAGGGTGATAGGGGCATCTTTTTCCTAATGGGGCAGCTCTTGGATGACCCCTAGGTAGCTTCAGGATGAAAGTTGGTCACCAGAAAGACAAGTCTCAATTAGCAGCTTTAACTTTCAGCTCTAACCTCCAAAGAGAGGAGAGGGACTAAAGATCAAGTTAATCACCAGTGGCCAATGATTTAATCAGCCATGCCTGCTTAGTGAAGCTTTCATATAAAAAAAAAAACCACTAAATAACAGGGTTTAGAAAGCCTCTGGGTAGGTGAATACATTGAGAGCTGGGAAGATGGTGTGCCCAGAGAAGACATGGACGCTCCTTGACCTATGAATCTCTTTTATTTGTCTTTTTCTGAGTTGTATCCATTGTTTAAGCAAACTGGTAATACTAAGTAAACTGCTTTCTTGAGTTATGTCATTTTAGAAAATTCCCTCTTAGGTGGGGGGTGTTTTAGAAACCCTCTAATTTATAGTCAAGTCAGAAAGAAGTGTGAGTAACCCAGGAGCTGATACTCATAACTGGTATCTGAGTGAGGGCAGTCTTGAAATTGAGCCCTTAAACTTATGATGTCTGATGCTAACTCTTGGTAGTCAGTATTGAATTTAATTGCAGAAAACTGTATTAGCTTTTTGTTACTACAACAAAATACTTGAGATAATCAAGTTATAAAGAGAAAAAGGTTATTTTGATTCACAGTCTTGGAGGTTCTAGTCCATGATCAGCTTTGGGTCTGTGGTGAGGCAGCAAATCCTGACAGGAACCTGTGGCAGAGCAACACCTTATGACAAATAAGCAAAAGAGAGAGGGGAAGGGGTCAAGGTCTCACAACTCCCTTTATGGGCATGTCCCCAATGACCAAAGGACCTCCCACATGGGGCTTACCTCTCAGAAGTTCCACCACTTCCCAGAAGCACCACTCTGAAGACCACCAGGCCTTTAACACACAGACATTTGGGGAACATTCAAGATCCAAACTAGCTGAGCATGGTGGCTGACACTTGTAATCCCAGTACTTGGGAGGTTGAGACAAGAGGATCACGAGTTTGTGGCCAGCCTCAGCTACTTAGTGAGGCCCTCCACAACTTAATAAGACACTGTCTCAAAATAAAGAATTAAAAAAAAAAAAAAATTAGGCCCAGCCGGGCATAGTGGCACACACTTGTAATCTCAGTACTTAGGAGGCTGAGACAGGAGGATCCCGGTTCGCGGCCAGCCTCAGCTATTTAGAGAAGCCCTCCGCAACTTAATGAGACCCTGTTTCAAAATGAAGGATTAAAAAAAAAAAAAAAATAGGGGGTTGTAGCTCAGAGGTAGAATGCCCCTGGGTTCAATCTCCAGTACCACACACACACAAAAAGTCCAAACTATAGTAGACACCCAGCTGGTTAGAAAAGTGGTTGGTGTGAGAAAACAAACAAACAACACATTTGATGTTTAAAGTGTTCTGAATAAAAAGAGTCTATTAGGATGAGAGTAAATATGTTCATTTCCATTTATAACCAGGGTAAACTAAGTTTTATTCCACAGTCATAATGAAATGTAGAGTGCTTAGTTTGTAGGAATAAGTTCAGAAAGTCTGAGTTTGAAAATTTTAGGGTTAGAAATACACCCATGCGCCGGGCGTGGTGGCACACGCTTGTAATCCCAGCATTCGGGAGGCTGAGACCGGAGGATCCGGGTTCGCGGCCAGCCTCAGCTACCTAGTGAGTCACTCCGCAACTTAGTGAGACTCGGTTTCAAAATAAAGAATAAAAAATAGGGCTGGGGGAAGAGCTCGGAGGTAGAATGCCCCTGAGTTCAATCCCCAGTACCAAAAAATAAAAAAAAAAGAAATACACCCATGCACAGGCATCAACTAATCTTGGGCATATTTTATATTTGATGGAAATGAGAGTTATATAGATAAAATGGGTTAAGTGAAAATAATTCATAGATTAATGATGATGTTTCAGAATAAAACATCAGCTAAAAGAACAAATCTGGTTATTTTTGCTTTTGCTCTATTAAGTGAAATATTTTAATGTTTAAGTAATTAAATATTTAATATTTAAATAATTAAAAGCAAAAGTAAAAATTATCTTTAATTTAACCAAATTAGTATGTCTTGTGGTATGTGTATAGTACTAGGAACTGAACCCAGGAGTGCTCTACCACTGAGCTACATTCCCAGTTCTTTTATTTTTTGAAACAGGGTTTCACCAAGTTGCCCAGGCTGACCTCGAATTTATAATCCCCTTGCTTCTGTCTTCCACATAGCTGGGATTACAGGCATGCACCACCATGTGGGATTTTACATGTGATTTTGAAGTGTTACTTCAAGTAGCTAGATAATGTGAATAGTTGTAGGCACCCATTCTTTTACCTAGTCATGAACCCAGCAACTCAGTTTAAGTAGACTTGTAGAATATCTAATGTTTGGAGATAACTACTTGAGGAAGAGATATTTCTCCTCGCCTTGTGCTTGAGTACTTTTGTAGCTCTGCACCCTTGTTGGAGGTGAGGGCCAACAAGAACAGCAAAACATCTACATGAATATCTATTTTCCTAGTTGGGATAAATGCTACCAACTGCTACTATTTAGAAATTTTGTTTTCAGATCTTAGAGGCCATTGATCTTGCTTAGGGAATCTATCTGAAGTAGAAATTAAATTAAAACAATAACAGCTCCTAGACCCCAGTCAGATGGATTGATTGCCTTTCTAATTCCTGATAGAAAAACTTGTCTCAAAACTACCAATAGAATGCTCTTGATTTTTTTTTTTTTTTTTTTGGTGGTACTAGTGATTGAACCCAGGGGCATTCTACCTCTGAGCTAGAGCTACACTCCCACCCTTTTTATATTAAAAAAGGGTCTGGCTAAGCTACTGAGGTTATCCTCAAGCCTGAGATCCTCCTATCTCAGCCTCTCAAGTACTAGGATTACAAGTATGCACCACCACACCCAGATTTGGTTGTTTTAAAGAAGATCATTTAACCTGAGAAATGATTAAGTGACTTCTTTTTGAGTTCTATTTTTTCCCCATCAGGCTACAGAGCCAAGCAGTGTTTGGGTTCCCTTAAGTAGAACTAGACCTCTGAGCACTATTCCATACACTCTTCCCCACAGTGAGGGCTGTGAATGTTACAGGGAAAAAATGAACAGCAGATATTGTCAGATTACATATGTGTGTGTGTGTGTGTGTGTGTGTGTGTGTGTGTTTTTTCCTGGTATTGTAGTGTTTTATCTCTCATTTCATACCGCTACATATCACAACAGCTTAGTTTTCCTAAGATCTTTCCATTGGACAGTAACCATTACTAATAGACCCAGAGTAAAGTTTCCTATAGAGGATATTGAATTGAAATATTTTACATGCAGTATCTAAATCTTGCTTCTTCATTTCCTCTTTCAACCTCTAATCCCCAAAACTACTGTAAGGGCTAAAGTGGAAGCAAAACTCTAGTGTTTGGGAGCTTTCAATTTGGAGGCAGATACTTTTATATTTGTTCTTTTCATGGTTCCTTTATTTATCCCCATCTCTCTTCTTGGTCCCAAAACTTGGTGAGAGTAGTAAAGGTTGAAATAAGAGTAGAGACTGGATTGGCAGGAAAACTTTTGTTAAATTTTTGTTAAGAGTATATATGAGTATTTTAAATGAATTATTAAGCCAGGAAAATAAAATCTATCTAAATCTCAGTTTCCTCTTTGGATTCTTTCCCTTTATTGTCTCACATATTTGTGCAAGAATTTAAGTATCAAAAAATGCTAGGTAAATACTCAATATTATCAAAGCACAGAAAAAAAGTTATAGAATGATAAGATATATCCTGGGTTATTATTGGTTACCTGGCAGGAGGAGGAGATAAGGCAGAGAGAGAATGGGGAAAGTCTACTACAGGCCATACCTGGAGCCCATGTACAAACATAAAATGCCCAAAACTTAGCAACAAAGCCCTGAAACCAGGAGATATCCCAGGATGTTTGGGGGAATGAGCCCAGACTTGTACTGTCAGAAGAGCATCTCAATTCTGGACCTGGGTCTTTAGCTACAATAGTTATCTGTTTTTCTGAAGACTAATAATATTACCCACAATGTATTTTCACTTACTCAAAGTAGATATAGCAAACTGCCTATCTGTGTCATTTTTAAGAAAAGAAAAAAAAATTGGGGGGGAGGGGTTACTGGGGATTGAACCCAGGGGTATTCTATCTAAAGCTATACCCTCAGCCCTTTTTTTATTCTTTATTTTGAAACAGGGTCTCACTAAGTTGCTAAAGCTGGCATTGAACCTGTGATCCTCCTGTCTCAGCCTCAGCCTCCCAAGTACTGGGATTACAAGCATGTGCCACCACGCTTGGCTAAAAAAACAATTTTTAAAATATTATATCCTGTTATTCATGCTTCTGGGTAAGCATAGGTAGACATATAATAAATTTTTGCTCAACTTCAAGAAAGGAAATTATTAAGGTTATTTGGCTCTAACTTCACTCAGTATTATAATTAAAATAATTTCTAATTAATTCAAATAATTTTAGAGCTCACAATATTATGTAACAAATTAACCTAGAAATGTTTGTTTCTTAGAAAGTCAAACTGGAAACATAAATTCGAAATCAATTTGTTGTATTCTTATATTTACTTATGAAGGGATTACCTTGTTTGGCTCAGTTTTCTGTGTGTGTGTGTTTTGATGGTCCCCCACCACCTAGATAGTGGGATATTTTCTTACAGATAGCAACAAAGAAAATTGAAGGCTAGAAGTAGTGGTTAGCAAAAGGTGCAGGATACTGGTGAAGTAGAGTGTACAAAACAGTACTGGCTGAAGGAAATGGGTTGGGAATATCACAGTGGAAGGAGTTTGGAGACTTAAGGCAGTGAAGATAGTAGAGGAGAAATAGAAGATAAGGGATAAAGGGGATGAGAATAGATATGTTCTAAGCAATGGTCTCTTTTCTCCCAATCTGGTTATTATGGAAAAGAAGTTTCTCTATAAGAAATGGCAAGATGACCTTAATACTATGCTTTGATGTGATATGCATGTTGCTGAAGCTTCATTTCCATGGGTTTACCAGAAGTGCCACCTTTTGCTACTAAAGAGCCACTTGTAGTTTTCCTAAAGTCTGATGATCATAGGGAAATTGGGAAGTGAATGTATGCTGACAGTGAACTTGACTTGAGATGGGGGTGGGATTTTGGCTGTCCTTCCTTGTCACTTTGAAGAAGAAGCCTGTGAATGACTACTGGCTAGAACATAAAAATCCGAATCATCACACCATATAGACTTTAGGAGAAAGAGAAAGAGAAAGCCAGGCACATTGGCACTTGCCTGTAATCCCAGTACTTGAGAGGCTGAGACAAGAAGATTGTAGGTTTGAGGCCAGCCTCAGCAGCTAAGCAAGAGCCTGTTTCAAACGAAAAAATAAAATAGGGCTGGGGGTGTACTCAGAGAGAGAGAGACAGACAGACATATGTACATACATACTGCGCTTAAAATGACCCCTTTCTATTAGTTCATTACAACCCATAGAGAGAGCCCAAGTTTGCCTCTAAACAATGCTAGTAGCCAGGTGTGGTAGCACACACCTGTAATCCCAGTATTTGAGAGGCTGAGACAGGAGGATCATAGGTTGGAGGGCAGCTTCAGCAATGTAGTGAGATTCTCAGCAACCTAGTGAGACCCTGTTCCAAAAACAAAAAGGGCTGGGAGTGTAGCTCAGAAGCAGAATGCCCCTGGGTTCAAGCCCCAGTACCACAAAAAATAAAATAAACAATGCTAGTTTAGAATACAAAATAATATTGACTAACACTTTGCAATTTTATATACAACTTTCATATATGTGGTATTTTCTCTTTTGACAAAGATGAATAATGGGAATGATAAAAGAAAAGGGGGAAGAAAGTTGTAACATTAGCATTGCTTTATTTAAAACTCTACTTCCAGAAGTGATTAGGTTAACGAATGTCCTTCTCAAAGTGCTGTTTTCCAGACAGTTTTATCACTTCAAGCATCCCAACTTTGGGCCACTCTGTTTAATTGGGAAGATGGCAGGTTGCTTTGTCTGGAGTTGCTGGCTGCCATCTGTGGTTTGGTTGGTGATCTCTGTTTGAACGACCTAGTGTTGATTTATTACAAATAAGATGAAACTCGTCTTAGTGGAAGGGTACCTGGCCCTTCCTTAAAAGCACCTGTTTAGGCCTACAACTTTTGAGGCCAGGCCTGCCCTTTGGGAAAGAAATGCTGCTTTTTATGCCTACAAACTCACCTTTGCTCTAGTTTTCTCCATCTTTCCTTAACCTCACATGTTGCTGCAGCAAAGGCAAGAGGATCAAATGAGATGATGTATATACAAGTTCTTAAAGCAATGTCTGTGGAATAGTGGGGATTATCATAATTATAAAGATGGTTGTGTTCATATAAGTCAAGACTTATTCCTTGATGTCCTAATAGTATTATCTTAAATTGCACATTTTTCCATGTGTATTCATTTTTTTCAGTCATCCACTCATCTGCTCTCATATGTTGGAAGTTCTTAGAATATGCTTATTATAGTTAGAAGGATATCAAAATTGACATGTTGGATGAGATTTTAATTTTTTCATGTCATGATTCCCCATGTGCCTAAATATTCAAGATCTCAGACATGGTGATCTAGATATTCACAGAAATGTTCTGTCTACTTCTTAGAGTTCAGAAGTTCTATATTAGATAGAATAAGGTATGGCTACATGAAACAGAATCCCAGAATAATTGTGGTTTAAACCAAGATTTATTCTTTCATGGCAAAGTCTGGATGTTGGCGATCCAGAGCAAGTATAGCAGCACCAGAAAGTTATCCTGTCTTTCTGCTCTATTCCTCAGAACTGATTTACATCTGTAGGTAAACTCATGGCCCCAAATAGTGGTGAATTTCCAACCATCACATCTACATTCCAGGCTTTAGAAAGATAGAAGGGGGTGGGGAGCAGGTGTAGTGGCTCATGCTTGTAATCCCAGTACTTGGGAGGCTGAGACAGGAGGATTTCAGGTTCACAGCCAGTCTCAGCTACTTAGTAAGGCCCTTGTTAAAAAAAAAAAAAAATAGAGCTAGGGATGTATCCCGGAGGTAGAATCCCCTGGGTTCAATTCCTAGTACTACAAAAAAGGGTGCTGTTGGGGGGAGGAGTGGAGTCACATAGCTGTCCTTCCTTGAAGTCTAACAAAACATTTTGGTTTACATCTCATTGGCCAGAATTTAGTCATATGCCACACCAACTTCAAGGAAGGCTGAAAATTGTTTTTTTCACTTGTGTTACACAAAATTTCGTACTGAATAGCAAAGAGGTAAAAATTGAAGACAGCTAACCATCTCTGCTAAAAGTCCTCTTTTAGGTAGCTGTAATTAGAGAAAATATCAATTTAGACATAATATGTTGTGCTGGGTAATTTGGCATGTTGCAGGAAACTTTATAGTGGAAATCCAAGCAGTGGGCTTTCTCTGAGCACTGGATTAACAGCAGCATTATGTGATTGAAGTTGGGTTGGTTCTGAAGAAATAAAGTCTATAAGGAAGCCCAGGTCTAAGGCAATCAGGCTCTGAGCCTTGTGATGGGTGTGCACCCTCTCAGTTTGGGGCCTTCCTGCTATGCCCCTTTGGCACCACATATAGAAATCTCCAGTGCCAGGGTGTCAACAGATCCTCACCTCACCTGCAATCATTTTTTTCTGTGCTTTATTAAGACCAGTTTTCCTCAAAATGAATTAAGTACTCATTACTGAGTTGCAAATTTACTGATTTTGTTAGCTGTTTCATATAACATTGTAGAAATCAATAATCAGAAATAATACATCTACTTTCAGTAGCCGTTTTAATGTGCTGCTAAATTATAGTACAACATATTTAATGTATTGAAAAGTAATAAAAATTAGCCATCTTGAGACTATTTTAAGCCAGATGTGGTGATGCTACCTATGATTCCAGCTAGTCAGGAGACTCAAGTCAAAGGATCACTTGATCCCAGGAATTCAAGATCAGCCTGGGCAATATGGCAAGACATACCTCAAAACAAAAAAAATAAAACTTTATTCTTTTCAGAATGAGAACTATAAGCAGTGATTCTCTAAAGCAATGGCTAAGTTAAATATTGAAGTGTGTAGAAATTTCAGAGCTAATGCTGAAGGTTTGCTGTTAGGATTAGGGTTAGACCTGATATTTTAGCTTTCTCTCTCAGAACACCAGATTTAATTAAACATTACATGCAGCGAATTTTACCCAGTGAAATAGGAATATAATTTGGGAGCAGAATTTTGATCCATATAGAGATTAAACTCTTTATCTACTTCACACCATACTCTGATTAACATCAGATCAAATCAAAGCAGACAATCTTTAATAGGCACTTTCACAACCCTAGAAATTTTAAAGGACATTAAGTCTATGAAAGATGCTCTTAGTTGGGCATGGTAATGCATGCCTGTACTTGGGAAGCTGAGACAGGAGGATCTCAGATTCAAAGATAGCCTTAGCAATTTAGCAAAACTCTCAGCAACCTAGTGAGATCCTGTTTCAAAATAAAAAACAGCTGGGGATGTAGCTCAGAGGTAGAATGCCACTGGGTTAAATCCCCCATACTCAGAATAAATAAATACTTATGCTAAATAGTAATCAAGAAGATGCCAATCAAAACAATAGAGAAAAGGTTTTTTTTATCATCAGAGTTAGAAAACTTAAGATTGATAGTATTCAGTATTGGCAAGGATGGGGAAGAAAGAACAGGTACTCTCACTGGTACTTGAATAATATACTGTTGGTGGTAGTATAAAAAGATGCATATGAGAGGGCACTCTGGCAGGACATTTTATTTATTTTTTCACATATACTTAATTGGTGCATTATAGTTTCACATCATAATGTAAATCATAGTGATAGTGACATACATGCACACAGCACTTGGGCTTTCCCCTGGCTCCCCTGTCCTTTTATTCTCCCCCTCTTCCCCATACAGGGTGTTGTGATGGACATTGGTATTCTTACATATGGACATGTTTCCTTCATTGATCCTCTCTCTCCCTCCATCCCATCCCCTTCCCCTAGACCACCTCCCTGGCTCCACTGAGGTTTCTCCTCCATTATCTGAAATCCTTCTGGTATCCCAGTTACTCCCTAGCTTCCGTGTATTAGAGAAAACTTATGACCATTCACTTTCTGTCACTTAACATAATGTTCTCCAGGTCCATCCATTTTTCTGCAAATGACATAATTTTGTTCTTCTTTATTGCCTAGTACAGTTCCATTGTGTTTATATCCCTTAATTTTGTAATCCATTCATCTGTTGATGGACACCTAGGTTGGTTCCATAATTTGGCTATTGTGGATTGTGCTGCTATGAACATGGATATGCATATATTACTATAATTCTCTGTTTAGTCCCTTTGGAAAGAAGTGGTATAAAGTGGTATAGCTGGATGGCAGGACCTTTTAAAACATGTACAAACCCTTCAACCTAGTAATTTTGTTTCTGAATAGCAATCCTATAAAAGTATCTACGCATGCCTGAATATTGAAAAATTAAGAATAGATTATCAACTATAAATAAACTATAATAGATGCATTACATTTTCCAAGTTATAACTAAAGTAAGGTACAGTGTCTTGTGAAGAAAAAACTAGTGTAGGTGATCGTGCTTAAATAATGAAACATAGCCAACTTTGTTGAAATAAATTTGAAGACTTATTTTTGTGGGGGTTTTCTTTCTTTCTTTTTTTTTTCAGTACTGGGGATTGAACTTAGGGGCATTCTACCTCCAAGCTATACCCCCAGCCCTATTTTTTATTCTTTATTTTGAAACCAAGTCTCACTAGGTTGTGGAGTGCCTCACTAGGTAGCTGAGGCTGGCCGCGAACCCGGATCCTCCAGTCTCAGCCTCCCGAATGCTGGGATTACAAGCGTGCGCCACCACGCCCGGCTGTGGGGGTTTTCTTAAGAGACTATTCCATACTCCCAACTTTTGTAGAATACCTTTTTTCAGAAAGTATATAAAAAACAAAGCTATTGATATGGGAATTATTATTTTTACATGTGGTCTATGTGTAAAAATGTTAAAATTCTTTGTATTATAAGAATATAGGGAAAAGGGTGGGCATACAGAGGCAAATTAGGTAGGTCACCACAGGAAGAATAGATGGGTATGGCAGGGCATAAAAAAACACCACTGCCCTGCAGATACTTGATTATGTAGGACATTTGTATTGCTTAAGGTTATGAACAAAGCTCCTGGACTATATAGTATGTGATTGCCTGGTTGAGGTCATACTCATATTGGTGCTGTCTGTGGAATAAAATTCAGTTTGTTGAATGATGGATATAGCCAATCTCAGAGTGTCAGCAAGCTTGAAGAAACCAGTTTTATGATCATTGACCCTTTGAACTGGCAGAACCAAAAGAATCCTCTTAATCATCAACCCTCTCACCTCTCAGAGAAATAGATAAGTCTAGAAAAGCCATATAACTTGCTTGAAACCACACACCAAGTTTGTGGCAGAGGTAGGACTAGAAAATTGGCCATCCATCTTCCAGCCTAATATTCTTTTCATTAATGAATAGTATTTATAATCATAGCTGCTAATATTTATTGAGCATTTGTTTGCTGTACACCAGGTTATATGCTAAGCATTACACATGCAAATTTTCATTTAATCTTCACAGCTATTTTATTCTCCACTTATTGGAAATTGAGGTGCAGAGGGACTTGTTCAACCACCTTCAAAAGCTTCCCTTATCTTTTTCTTGCTCTTATTTTAGACTGCAAACAGGCCTCTCTCCCAAGGTCAGCCAGTGCTGGTTTATAGCTTTGTCTCAGGTACAAAAAAATAGGATGAATAAAGTTTCTGTCCGGTCACAAAACCCATTATGTGTGCTCTCACAGAGAGATTTCACTAGATTCTAGGGTTTGTAATAACTAAATTTAAATCTTACATTGTAAAAGGCAGTTTTAAATTTCTTGATACATTTTCAAACAGGCACTTCCAGTGAGCCAATGCAGAACATCCCACATCATCTGAAAATCAGTGAAATACTTTTAATCAACGATGAAGAATTTCTCCCACCCCATGTAATGGATCAGCATTGGAAGTTCTATGTGGAATGTGAGGAACTAACATTCTAATGCCATGTTTTCTTAATAATTTATTAGAGATTTGTTTATATTATCAACAAACCTTCATTTATTTTGTGTAGTGGGCCTACTTCAAAAAACATTTTACAGGTTGCTACTTAAGATGTGTATTTTATATTATAAGAAAAATATAACTCTACAACTGTTAGGTAAGTTTAATGCTTTCCTTGCCATTGAATAAAGGCATTTCTGAACTAGGTTATATTGACTTTCTGACTTTCTTTTTACTAACATAAACTTAAAACTAGTCTTTCAGTCAATACCTCTCCCTTTGTATAAATAATAGTTATTTCCTAAGGAAAGTGAGGATACATGTAAGAGTGATTTATGAATAATTGACCCTGAAAAGACCTAGGTAAAGTGAGTCCACTTAAAACAAGAATGTCAAGTCCCAGTATCTTCCTCTATTTTTTTTTTTTTTTTTTTTTTTGTGGTACTGGGGATTGAACTCAGAGGCATTCTACCTTCGAGCTACACCCCCAGCCCTATCTTTTACTCTTTATTTTGAAACCGAGTCTCACTAAGTTGCGGAGTGCCTCACTAGGTAGCTGAGGCTGGCCGCGAACCCGGATCCTCCGGTCTCAGCCTCCCGAATGCTGGGATTACAAGCGTGCGCCACCACGCCCGGCTTTCTTCCTCTATTTATTTTGAACTTTATCTCAAAATCAAAATGTAAAATTATGGGTGATCCTTAAGTTTCATGAAATTTAGTGTAGATAAGATTGTAATTGTGCTAAGTCTTAGAACAAAGAATGAATCAAGTGTTAATTTGAGGTCTGATTTTTTTTTTTATGATACTGGGGATTGAACTCAGGCTTATTCTACCTCTAAACCATACCCCTAGTCCTTTTTTATTTTTTATTTTAAAACAGGTTCTCTAACTTGCTGAGAACCTGTTTTAACTTGCAATCTCCTATCTCAGCCTTCGAAGTACTGTGTATAGGTATGTGCCACTGTGCCCAGCTTGGGTCTGATTATTTTAAATAGGATATACTTCACCTACCTTTGCCTTCTGCTACATTGTCATGAAGGTTTTTTTTTTTTAATATACTCAAAAGCTTTATCAGTTTCCTTAAGGTTCTCAATCTTTGATAACCAAATTATTCTTCATTATCTCAGACTTGGTGGCCTTATTCTATTTCTTCTCTCTCATTTGGGTAGAGAAGTCAAAATTGCAATAAAAAATTCTATATTTTTCTTTTGGAGGGATATGGTGTTGCTTCTGGATGTTTTCTTCTTTTAAATTAAGTATGTAATATCACCAAATGTGGTGGTGCATGCTTGTAATCTCAGTAGTTGGGAGACTAAGACAGAAGGATTAAAGGTTTGAGGAAAACCTCAGCAAGTAGTGAGACTTTCATCAATCTAGTGAGACTCTGTTTCAAAACAAAAGTAGAGCTGGAGATCCTGAGCTCAATTCCAAGTACCATGAATGAATGAATGAATGAACGAATGAAATATTAGAATATATCATTAGAATAATATACAAGAGACTGGTTAATAGTTGGCCTTTGGGAAAGAAATTATAGGATTGGGGAGCTGAGAAAAAAGGAATAATCCTTTTAACTATCTGGAAACCTTTGAAATTGGTATTATGTATATATTATTTCTGTTCAGGTAAAAAAAATTGAATATCTGAAAAGAAAGTGTTTACAAAGATTTTCCTGTTAATAAAAATGTAAAGATAATAAATTATTTTTCTTCCTTCAAGAGTCTGATGAAAATATTCAGTATTGATTAACTACATGTAATGCTTGGGAATTTTTGACTTTTATTGTTCCATTATAATTTCCATAGAATACTATATTTTTCTGATTCTTAAATAATCCAGATTAGGTGGTATATTTTGCTTTATTCTTTAAAGAAATATTTAAAATATGACTGATTTGAGAACGTATACATACTGTCTATGTGTGTGTGTGAAAATGCAAATTGTTGGACAATGTTTAATGCAAAATGTTATTATTAAAGAAATAAAAATTATATACCTTTGAGTCCATGTATAATATATATAGCCATATAATATAAATATATACTATATAATATATACTTTTATATGTATGGTTGTAAAAATGTGTATTTGTATTTATGTGGGAGGTGGGGGAAGGGATGATTACAATTTACAAAAGTCATACACTCAAATTTATAATATGAGATCTTGCAGTCCTGAGGTTTTTTTGGGTTTTTTTGTTTTTGTTTTTAGGAACTGGGGATAGAACCAGGGGCACTCTACCTCCAAGCTACATCCCCAGCCCTACTTTTTATTCTTTATTTTGAAACAGGGTCTCAGTAAGTTGTAAAGGGCCTCCCTAAGTAGCTGAGGCTGGCCTGGAACTTGGGTCCTCTGGTCTCAGCCTCCCAAGTACTAGGATTACAAGTGTGCGCCACCATGCCCGGCCTAAGTTTTTATTTTAATGATGAAATTCTTAAGTGTTTTGCCCATTTTTTATTGGTACATTATAATTATACATAAACATGGGATTCATCGTATTATAGTCACACATGTATTTAACATAATTTGGTCCATTTCATTCCCCCTTCCTACCCTCTACCCCGTACCCTTGTCCACTTCCTCTACTTTGGAGGTCTCCCTCCAATTTTCATGAGATTCCTTTTTTAAGTTCTTAATTTTCCAAGCCCATTGGTTATATTTTACAAATCAACCAATAACTGTCATAATGCCATTGTTCTTGAGGTATGCTGAGTATTACACTGGACAACAGAAGGGTCTACTCCAACCAGAGTTGGAGGGAGCTACCCTATCCTAGATCTTCTCTGTGAGAACACTGAGTGATTTAGGATGTTTGCTGGATGCTTTGCCTATTCTGGGCTCTAAATCAAACCTTTTTCTGACCCTAAGACATATATGGGACCTTGAAGAATGTCTAATAATCCAATATCCTATTCATATTCTTTCTATAAAACTGATTTTATTTTTTCCCTTTTTTTGGTACTGGGGATTGAACCCTGGGATGTTCTACCTCTGAGGTACATCCCCCAGTCCTATTTTATTTTTTATGTTGAAACAAGGTCTCACTAAGTTCTTGAGGACCTCACTAAGTTGCTGAAGCTGGCCTTGAACCTGAGATCCTCGTGTCTCAGCCTCCCAAGTACTCCAATTACAGGCATGTGCCACCATGCCCAGCTAAACTGATTTCTTGAACACCTCCAGAATACTCACACCCCAGCAAGGAA
>PVLC010024262.1:0-24848 GCA_004027655.1 Graphiurus murinus
ATATTTTTGGTAAACTTTTACAGAAATATGGCTATTCTTTTAGTATAAAATTATTTCGATGTCATTTTTATTTTTTACTTGTTTAACTCTGCCAAACACTGCCCTATGGCACTAGAGATATAAAGGAAGAAAACCCAGGATTCTCTTGTCCTGACAAACAATGAACAAGTAAACAGTGTGTTTTTATTATTGACAGAGAGTATAAAGAAAATAGAATCCAGGTAGTATATAGAGTTGACTGAGGTTTAAGCTATATTATTAATTATGAATTCTGTATAACAGCTAAAGCTATGTCAGTGTCTAAGATGAGATTTATACATTCTCCAAAATATATCCCAAATCTGTCCACCTTTATTCTTCTCTTGGGGAAGATGATCAGTGACTCAGAGCTAAAGGACATCTTGCTCACTGACATTCCTGATACCCATGTATTTATATCCACACTCCCATCCTTCTGCCAGACCCTTTGATTCAGGGGGGTTGGGGTTTCATGAGAAACTTTTCAACTCTCTGTCTAATTTTGCTTGTCTTAGGATTCACTACCATCTTCTATGTTGGTTGGTGGGTTCAGGTGTAACATGTGCTTTTAACCCCCAAGAAGCCCTATTACATTCTAATTACACAGAGCAACAAATTACCTATTTCCCTCAAGGAGCAAGAACTTCCATTCAGGCAATCTGCTGCCTTCAGAGGCTAATCTCCAGGACCCAGTAAGCATCTGCTGGGATGCTTCATCTGGACTGCACTTTTTGAATTTTCTAAAACAGTAACACTGACGTGCTAAAACAGGAATGGAAAAAATCTTACATTTTCTCTAGCTAATCTTTCCTGTAGTTATGCTATGTGGTTTCTGAATATATTTCTAATGAAAAATATAGGTATATAATTTGTAATCAATGAGGTTCCCTTGACGTCTTACTTCCTGCTGGGAGACAGCACAGTGAATGGTGATGAGTTTTCTCCAACATATTACTGGAAGAAGAGGGCAAGTTGAAATTGCTCAGTTATAATGTGTCCCATTTCAAACTATGTCGTGTGTGTGTGTGTGTGTGTGTGTGTTAATATCTCAGTATTCCTGTTTTTTGCGTATAGAAAACACATTTTATGAATATAAGCTTTTATTTTAAGTAGAAAAATCACCATCTTTTGTTTAGCAAATCTAAATAGAGAAAAAAATATAAAGGGAAAGCATCTGTAAGCAGTGCTTAGCTCTACACTTACAGCTGAAATTTGCAACTCCTATAACACAACGTATTACCTGCAGGTGGGCTGAACTATCTGTGTTGTACCACCACTAGCAGTATCTAGAGTACTCTGTTTCTATTTGTCATCTCACAAATTCCAACAGAAATTTGTTAATTTCAACAATGACAGCTGTTTAGCTCAGGCTACTTTGTGTCTGTCTCAACTCCTGTGTCCGTCACCTAATATGCACCCCCTTCCAGATTTTCTATGGGCAGGAGCCTCTGTGTCAGTGTGACAGCTTCTGACACGCTAAGCTTCTT
This sequence comes from Graphiurus murinus, assembly GCA_004027655.1. Lineage (NCBI taxonomy): Eukaryota > Metazoa > Chordata > Mammalia > Rodentia > Gliridae > Graphiurus > Graphiurus murinus. The sequence goes on from PVLC010024262.1 coordinate 1,506, forward strand.
ATGCATCGTTATGAAAGTATATAGCTCCATGTTCCCTATTCTCTGCTCTTTGTACCTAGCACCTTGATGAAATTCTGCTTTCATGAGTATTAAGGAGTTTGTTGGGACTTCCAGAGTCCAAAATCTAGTTATGTCTTTAGAGGGAAGTTGGTGATAAGACTTGTTGACTTAGACTTCTTTACATATTAATTAAATGATGTCTGGAAAAAAGACAGATTGCTAAGTTAAGATGCTCCAAAGAAGAATTCATTAAAACTTTCACATATAATAAAATAATATCTAGGACAGATGTTTTGGTATATGCCTGTAATCCCAGTGCTTGGGAGACTGAAAAAGGAGGATCACAGGTTCAAGGTTAGCCTTGGCAACTTAGCTAGACCATCAGCAACTTAGAAAGACCTTATTTCAAAACAATAACGGCTAAAGGTATAGCTCAGAGATGGAATACCCCTTATAAGTTTGTGATAGTCTGATAATATCATGCATTGAAATATATATATGTTATTCTAATCCATATATTTGAATGTACTATGTTATCATCTGACTTCTCTTTTTAGTAAAATAGGAATAATATGCATCAGGCAGGGCTACAGTACAGTCCTGGTATGGAGATAATGCTTATTCACAGTGCCTAGCCCAGGTGGGCATGGTGGTACACACCTGTAATCCAGTACTTGGGAGACCAAGAGGAGGATAGGAGGTTCAAGGACAGCTTCAGCAACTTAATGAGACCCTGTTTCAAAATTTAAAAAAAAGTAGGGCTGAGTGTGTATCTTGGAGGTAGAATGCCTCTGGGTTCAACTTCTAGTGTCTCCCCACTAAACAGTGCTTACCACATAGGCATTACTGAAATACAGCTATTAATAGTATGATTTTGTTTTTATTGTTCTTTCTCTCATTCTTGTGACAGATGAGGAATTTAAGTTTCACAGAAACTAACTGGTTTCAGAAGTTTTCCAAGTAGTACAGGGGTCAGGGTTGAACCATGAACTGAAATCCTTGTTTGTCTAGCCGTTTTCTTCCCATGTCCCATGTCTGTGGAGATATTTTGATTGTCTTGTGTCATTAAGTTATATTCCTCCTTGATTTCAGTCTTCATGCATATTATCTTTTTTTCTTTTCTTCACCATTCCACCTTTTTTTCTTTTCCTAGCACAATTTCTGTGATTCCCCAAAGGCTTTGCTTCCCCCAGGGGACCCCAGGGGTGGGAGAGAAAGGTTAGAAAACAATCTAGGATGCTTTTCTTTATCACAGTTACCTCCCTTCACCTCCTTTATTACCTCTTAGGCCTGCCTGAGGACTTTGAATTTATTTCTTTGAAATGTGTCCCAATGTACATTCTTATTTAAGTTTTGCAATTCTGGAAAACATAGAACTCTCTCAAACATATGAAAAATATTTTTTTTATTTTTGTCATATTCATGCTTACCAAGTAGATTTTGAAATCAAGTGTTGTTATCATGAGTGCCAGAGAGCTCAGGGGCCAGGACCAGAATATAGTAGCCCTAATACCTGGGGTGCAGAATTGTAAGAGACCCTCTCTTCCACCTGCTGCAAGCGCCATCTCTCAGTGAGTGATTCCTTCAGTTTTGCTTCCCAGGAACTCCCCTAGCCTCACCCTGGCCCAGGCATTAGAAGAACCATCCAGATATATATTTTTTCCAAGAATCAAAGTTTGTTCGATCATTCCTAGACTCACAAGAAGGACACTTTGTTATTTGGGCTCTTTCATAATCATGGGCTTAATTGGGAGCCCTCTTGGAATTTGCAGTAGCACCATAACAAGTTTAAAATCAGACAATGTTCTAGTAAAGGCCAGGTGTTCAAAGTATAATAAACAGCTCTCTAAAGATTAGAAAATGAATATTTAACTAGATGACTACATTTGATTTCCTTCATTCATTTTTTATTATTTCAGTGAAAACCTTCGTGATGGAAATCACATCGACAGGGCTTTAATATCTGCAGGTAAATGAAAACTGCCATCCTAATGGGGTTATTCTTTCTTTACTATGCCCTTTGGTCAGCTCTGGTGACCAGTAATTTTCTTCATAGTTACGACTTAGGGGATTGTGTACAGATTGCACATGAAGAGAACAACATTTGTCCTCAGAGGTTGATAATTGTAATGAAACTAGTTATATTAATTAGGCTGTGTTTGCAAAGAGCCTGATGATATTTTTTTAAAGAAGAAAAATAGCATCATCTGGAGAAACTTTAAGTGCTTAATTATTATTATTTTCCTCTCAGAGGCAAAGGAAACCGTTGTGCCCATCAAAACAGAATTCCACACAGAAAGTGTTTGGTCCTTTCTTGGAAAGTTAGGTTCAAGAAGAAAAGCTTCCTAGCTCTAGTTATTAAAAATTAGCAGTTAACACTGTTGCCTTCAAGACAGGGGCCCAAGCACCTGCCTTTACATTTCTTTGATGTCTATCGTATGATAGTAGTGCTGAAAGCGTGAATGTAGGTAGAATGAGAAACATTTTACAGCTTCAACATCTGATTTTGTTAAGTAGGGATTTTTCAATTATCACAATTGACAGTTTTCATCTGATTGCCTGTTCAAACTTAGAGAAAAGTCCCAGAGTCATGCAGGAGCCTGATAAAAATCACTGAGTTTCTTTACACGTGTGCATATTCCTAAATACTACCTGTCATCTTCCTTCTCCTGCTTTTGCTTGGAGAAGGCCCAAACATAATTCTCTTGTTGTTGTTGTTCTTTTGAACTTGTGCTGCCAACATTAAAGGAAAGTCACAAATGTGTGATTGTGTGTGGTAAATTCTCTAGAATTCCCCTGGAAGGGTGAACCCAATAGAAAGGCATACTTGAGAAAGGATTGACATAGTATAAGGTATTTTGTCTTGCAGCTTACACAGTGATTGTCCATTGTATTTCTTTCTACTGGATCCAATCAGGCCCACACCTAAGGCAAATAATGGCTTCTGGTAATCTCTCTCTAAAGTAGGAAATGAAAGAATTACTTTCCATAGAGAGACACATAAATAGCTTGTGTGGCCTTTGGGAGCAAAGCAAATCTATGCAAAGCAGAAGTGGTATTTGGGGGTTTGATATTCCAAACCATCTTATCTTGACTTCCATATCAAGTTTGTTAATGTTAGAATGGCAGGCATTACATTTCAGAGTCTACTCAAATCTTCATGGAAGCAGCCGCTGAGACCGAAGAAAAACTGGCTCTATCGGGTTAATCTAGGATTTCCAAACTGGGTTTAGATCAAAAAAGAAACCCAAGGTTTCCCAGTGAATGGGGATCTTGGTTTATTCATATAAAGCTTTTTCCATCACCCACTCCAGCATGATGCTTCTGAAATGCAGAAACCTGTCACTTCTGAGATAAACCCACTAATCCACCTCGGTCCTTGGCATTCTCTGTGTTCTGTGGGCAGATCTCTCCACGTGGATACTCCCTATCACTTATGCTCAGCGCTACCTTTGTGTCATAAGCTGATAGCTTTACCGGATGTTTTTTCTGTCTTCCAGATTCAACGGAGACATCCAGACAGCTCTGCGTGGTGTTTGGAGAGCAGCTCCCTGTTGAAGCGCTTCTGTAGGTAATCCCCAGCAATGACAGCACATGCACCACAAACCTCAAGAGTGGCTACTGAGTTCACCCAGTCACAGCATCCAGAAATCCCTGTTCCTGAGTGAATATGCAAATCCACAGTAGCTCCTCTGGTATTTTTCTTGTTCTTAGTCAGGAGGACTAACCTTTCCTTGCTGCTCACATGCATCAAAAAGAAAATGCATGTTTTATCGAAAACAAACAGCTGCTCCTATCTCCTTCTGGTTTAGGTTAGTTATGAGGGTCCCTCATTATATTCTTAATTTCCAGCTAATCCCAATTTTCTCTGTACTCATTGATTTCATCTCTAAGACAAGAGCAGCTTACGGATAAAGTAGGTTATCTTATTTTTATATGCATTTCATAACCCTCGATACGTAACATGGAATTGCTTGAGAAAAATTGTTTGAATGACTGGAATAACTAACCATAACAGGAAAACTAAAGGAAATTATATTGCTATCCATAAATAGATCTGGATATAATATCTATCATCTATTCTTTCACCAATTTACAATTTTACATATTCACATTTGTTGCTAGTGTGATTTTTATTTTTATTTTGCATTGCAAGCAAACATCCTGGCTTGGCTATTGGGTTAAATGAGCACCTGGTAATGTTCCTTTTCCCCTGTTGTATATATTGTGCTGGGGGAAAAAATCTATATCAGAGAGAGGCCTGATGTGATCTAATGAGGCTCACTGTCTCCAGGCTGGTGGTTCTCACCCTGAGAGTCCTTCCTGTAACCCAGCTTGTCTCAACTTAAGTGTTAGCCAGTTGGTGAATGAAATTTTGGAAGGGTTCCAAGCTATAGTTAATTATGTGCTTCTTCACAATTTGACTCTTTACAGTCTTCATAGAAATTTTTTCCTGTATTTAGTAAGCAGTTTGTTTTGCTTTTTTGCATCTCTAACCTTATTTAAAGTTTAATCCATAAAATAGAAACATGACACAGTACTAAGGCAAGTTGCACATTGCGTTAAATCCATTCAAAAGTTTTAAGAAAGCAATGAGATAACATATGTAGCAATACTTGAAAAGTATAAGAACTCTACAACTGAAATGAATTTATCATGTATGTTTATCATTGGCTTTGCTTGTTAGTAAATAATTGGAACTATCTAACTGTTGAAACTGTGTCATGAAACATTTCTGTATTTTGTGGGGTTTTGATGGCATTTTTTACTAATTTTCTTTTTCATTTTTGATACAAATACAACTGCTTATGTGTAAGTTTGCCTTCCACACACTTAAAACTTTTGTATAGTTTTTTTTTTTTTAATTTTGTTTTTTGGGGCTTGGTCTGTTTTTCCAGTCCATTCCTTGTATTTTTCTTTTGTGCATTCATGCCTACAGAGAATAAACTTTATGATAACACGATCCTTCAACTTTAAAAACGACAAGTCTGTGGGATTTGGGGGGCCAGGCAGGAAAAAAGAACAAGCTGAAGAAAAGTTAAATAGTTCCCAAAGAGCATTTTACTTACTGAAATATAATCCCGAAGGAAATTGCCCTAATGTAAAAGCTTTACAATAAGAACTTTTGATATGAAATAGATGTGAGCTATGTTTAGAAGACCTAAGAAACAGATGAGTTGTAGGTATAGGCCCTGTGTTGAAGGCAATTCATGAGTGAATTCTGAAATGGAGTGCTTTGCTGTGTAGATACTTTGGCAGACTCAGTGTTATTGATCTATTGGAGACAAAGAGGAAAAGATTCTGATCGGTATGCCAAGAAGAGTTTGCTTCCTGGAAAAGGCAGTCTCATGCCTAACTTCTCATTGCAATTGTGAGGCCCACCTAGGAAGAGAGAGGTTTGAATTATTAACGCAACTAAGTTTTCTAGCCTTCTAGCAGAATTCTCAATATTCTGCAAATTTTACAACATCTTACTTAGAAATATGTGTTTTTATTCTTGTTTTGAGACAGAAAGAAAGGCAATTCATTCAGGGGTGAGAGAAATTAGCCATGCCAGTAAAGTTCCCTGGAACATTTAAAGGTATAACTTGGGTTTCAGGAACGTCTTGAGAATTGCTATCTTAGAGTTTGAATGGCTGGCCTGCTGTTTGATATTATGTCAGTACCAAAAGAATCCGTGGAGAAAATCAATGTTGTTGTTAGTATTTTAAATCTTTTTGCCTAGATAAATTGTTAGGATAATAATTAAGTTTTCAACTCAAACATGAGGATTTTTCACTTAATACATCTTGTGACATAAATTGAGACTCAAAAATAGCAAGGAGGAGTAAGTGTTCAGCTTTTGTGGAGTGCACTCTTGCTTGTAGCTAAGACTGTGGGTTTTGGAACAATACAGGCCTCAGATGGATCCTGACTTTACCATTTTTTCTACTTGTATAATCTTTGCAAGTTATGTAACATCTTCAAATTTACAGTTTCCCAACCTGTAAACTGGGAATAAAAATAGAACCCATCTGGTGAATACTATAAAGATTAAATAAAAAATGTGGATACGGAAAACATGTAGAGGTGTCTGAAATACAATAAATACTCTAAATATGTTGTGTATACATATTGTTTTAGAGCTTTAGGGAGAACACAGTGAAAAAGACAGAAATTTATTTGACTCTTATTTATTTGTTCTGGGGCTTGGATTAGTTGGGAAGATGCATCCTAAGTAGATTTTTTTTTAAATGATAAGTCTGTAAATATATTTTGATCCCATATTTTTTTGGGGGGGGCAGTTGGAAGTCAGGCCCTGCAGCAAATAAATTTCAAGAGAAAGAGGTGTCACAAAATCTTCTTTTTACTTTACCTGGAATGCTCATTAGTGCCTGCAAATGAGAAAAGCATATGTTCTATGTTTGTAGCCAAATAGAGTGAAAACTAAGGTAGGAAATGGGAGAGGTCAAAATTCCAAGGTCAAACGTCCAGGGATCCAGGTCAAACAGTAGCAGTGGATAATCCTGAGGTTGAGAATCCGGTAACCATAAGAAGATGTGCCTTCATGGTGAAGAAAAATGAGCACAAAGTATCACTCCTGAAATAAATTAAAATGTGTTCCTTGCCTGAAGTGGTGATTCATAGGCCTTTACTCCCAATACTTGGGAGGCTGAGACAGGAGGATATCAGGTTTGAGACCAGCCTCAGCAAACTAACAAGACCCTCAGAAGAGATGTGTCCCTTGATATCATTTGTAAGATTTCCTTTGGCACTTAGGAAAAAAATTAGTTTGAGGCATAGCAATTTTTCATACCAGTAATAGAAAAATATTACTTGCAAAGCAATATGTTCATATACCATGAATATATTTTGCCTGAGGGAATGGACAGTAGAAGTAGTAGGAGGAAGTAGAAGTATGATCCTGAAACAAACTACAGTTCAAATCAAAGGATTCTGTTGAAGGCACCACTGTTTGTTCTAACACTGAAGAGCCTTATGCAAATAAATGTCTCAGGTTAAATTTGGGACTGATTCCTATATTCATTTGCTTATTTGCTCATTATTTATTTTCTTTCCTTGAGATAAAATCATGCCATCGGTCTTTTTCTATCACCAGTTAAGTTTTCACCTTAGTAAGATGACATGTTTTCTTCCACCTTAGTTCACTTTTCCCTAGTGGCCCAGACAGAGCCACTTTCTCTGCTCAGGAGCTATGTGATCGTCGGTGTTAGACATCTCTTCCTGTTGTCATACTTGCCCTCAGAAATCCAGTTTTTCTCCACGAAATATTCAGAAAGGTCTTTGTAAAACTTGCATCCAACAGTGCCAGCTATTTTCCTGCCTAAAACCTGTCATTCGCTTTCTGTTGGTATCAGGAGAAAATTTAAACTCCTTATCTTGACCTAGATTGTCCTGCATGATTTAGCTTTTTCCTGCCTAAGCAGCCCCAGGACATGTCTCTCCTTCTTACTGAGCACTCTCTAGACAGCACAGGCCTCTTCTCTTCCTGGAATATTCTAGCCCTTCCTGAACCTGAAATTTCTGTGTCTAGATATTCTTCACCTATGTCTCCTGAAATGAGCTTATTCTCTTCCTTCGTTTACATCACAACTCAGATACTACCTAGTTAGAAATGACTTTTTTAATCCTATGTTATTGTCATCACTCCATTCATTGTCTTTATAACAACACTGATTACAAATTATATTTTTGTTTATCAATTTAATTACTTTCTTACATCCTATTTTGATCTCTGTGGCATATAAACTTTATGAAATTAAAGAATTTTTTCTGTCTTGATTGTAACAGAAATCTTATACTCCTGAAATCTCCAGAATTGTGAGCAAATAAATCTCTTCGTCTAAGTTGTGGTGGTCAACTGTTTTGGATTACAGCAGTGGTAATAGACTGAAACACAAAACATAATTTTTTCAATATTTCCTTTAATGAATTTGATACATCCTCCTTCTGTTGTTCTGTTTTTACCCAGAGAAGATTTTATCAAGTTAATCAGTTTTTAAATCTCTCATAGTAAGTGATTATGAAACAGTGAGAAAAATACAATGTTAAATAAATGTGTACTGAATAGAAACTGTTGAGATTTAGTAAGGGCCAGAAAGTTTCTATCTGTTGATACAAACCATCGGGAGTATCATCTAAATACTTCGGTTATATTATTCACTGACGTTTTCAATTTTATTTTGCATGGTGTATCATAGATATTAGCAATTAAAACTTTCCTATTCTGATACAAAATATGAACTGCCATATTTTTTCTTAAACTGACTTGTTTCTTCCTTTCCCTTAGATATTTTATACATCAAAATGCTTCTTTTTTTTTTAAAGTGGACTCCAAAAGCCACTTCATACTTTTTTAAGTGAATATGTGAATATGAGCAAGCTACTTATATTTTCAGAGCTAGCTACTTATATTTATAACCTTGAGGTTGCCTTTGATCCTAAATCAGCTTTTAATTACCATTATAGTTACATTGGGTGAAAAAAAATGATTCTATTATTTCCAGAACACAGCAAGGATATGACCAATACTATCTCATGAGTACAGTTATTTTAGGGCTTTTATTAATAATTATAGTTGGTTTATTATAATTCATTGTTCACTGGCCTTCTAGGCTATTTACTTAAGGTTCTATTCAGCATTACAGCTGCTTCTTCAGCTGTTCTTCCTCTGAAATTCTGTGACTCTACAACAGGAACAGGGCTCCTATTTGGAAGAGGATATGATTGGGCTCAAAGAAGACACTTAACTTGATGTCTCCTGGAGTACATTAAAAGAAGGTGCATTATTCCCAACTCTATGACGAGGTTAAGAATGTAATGGTTACCATTATAATCGTAACAATAAAACCCTCCATTTATCTATCTACTTACTCATTTAGCTAGCTCTCCATATCCAATTTTCCCTTCATATTAGAATTCCACTTTTGCTATTTTTTAAATTTTGAAACAGAGTCTTCCTAAGTGGCTGATGGTCTTGCTAAGTTACTGAGGCTGGCCTTGAATCTGCAATCCTCCTGTCTCAGACTCTCAAGTACCAGGATGACATGCATGCACCATTGTTCCTGGTTTAGATTCCCACTTTATCAACAAATTTTCCCAGTGACTCAGTTTTGAGTCAGGACTAATATACTGTTCTGTTAGTGAGAAATAGTAAGTCTTTTAGTTTTCTAGGCAGCTTATTTAAGTATAACTGAATATCTACTATGTGTTTGGCACAAATTTTGCCACTCAAGCAAGTATATTTCTCAAAAAGATGCAAAAATAAGGCATTCCACATCTGTTTGTAAACTCAGGGAATTCTCATTGTTTTAATAATACTTTGACACAGAAGAAACTATTTTCTCATTGGAGCAGGCAACAGAATCCTCCAGTACGTTTGTGATATGGGTTTAAACAGGGTAGCAATAGTGATTGTAGCCTGTGATGAACTAGAGATACTTCTCTAAGTATTTTAAATTGCAAGGGTGGTCATATTTGTTGATTCATCTCTGCTTTATTTTTATTTTGTGTATGTGTGTGTGTGTGTGTGTGTGTGTGTGTGTGTGTGTGTGTGTGTGTGTGGTACTGGGGATTAAACCCAGAGACATTCTACCTCTGAGCTACATCCCCAGCCCTACTTTATTTTTTTATTTTTTAGCTTTTGGAACAGGGTGTCTCTAAGTTGCTGAAGACCTCACTATTTTGCTGAGGATGGCTTCAAACCTGTGATCCTCCTATTTCAGCCTCCCAAGTACTGGGATTACATGTATGCCCCACCACACCCAGAGGATAGACTTTGTAGCCACCTCCAAATTTTATTTTATTTATTTTTAATGTGCTTTTATTGGTGCCTTATAGTCTCGCATCATAATGTAAATCCTGTTGACAATGACATACATGCACACAGCACTTAAACTTCATACTTTCCATAAATAAAAAGTTACTTTCACCTGCCTTTTCCTAGTTAATAAATACTCTAAGGAAGACTTTAACAGGGACAGTTGAAGTATCTGACTTAGATATCTGTAGATCTTTTATCAAAACCTTCAGATGACAGCTAGCCAACCTACGTTTGGACCACGTATTTCAGATTAGACTGAATCAAGTACAAACTGACTTTTCTGAGAGTGGAAATTCAGTGGACAGACTATTATGTCTCACTGTCTACACTGAAGTGTTTTAATGTAAATTGTGGGCAACATTCAAGGGAAGTTGTCACCTCACTCCCAGCCTGGAAGCTTGCTGAGGCACAGAAGCACTAGTTTTATCACAGGGTTACTACAGGATCAGAACCAAACTGGTAACAGATATATTGAGCTAGTATACTAGGTGAGGATACTACCTGCTTCTTAGTGGAGACCACTGGCCACAGTCAGACCAGACCTAGCCAGAGCAGACAGGAAGTATCTCCTGAACAGAATCAACAAAATCCTTCCCTTTAACCAACCTTGATATTTCTCTTACCCTTTCTTCTAGTCTTAAATCCTAGGAAGCTGGAAATAGGCAATGATAGGAAGAGTCCCCAAATACAAGCCACCAAGCAACAATAAACATGACTTGTTTTTTTATCCCACCAGCACCCCCATCTCCTGTTTAGGATGTAAGTATGAGATGTGTTGAGTGCTGGAGAGAATTGGATAAGTCAGAAGCATTAAACTGGTCTGATACAAGTTTGCTTGTTTATGCTATTGAGGTAAAATGCATTGTTGTGGCTTGGATCTGGAATATGCCCCAAAGTTCAAGTGTTGAAAAAGCTTTATTCCCAATGCATCAGTGTTCAAAAGTGGACTTTTGGGGAAATGATTTAATCATGAGGTTCTGAATTCAGCAGTAGATTAATTTACTGACAACTGAATGAATGTGGTTAAAACAACAACAACAACAACAACAACAAACTATAGGCAGGGTGTGGAACAAGGTTGCAGGAAGTATGTCACTAGAGACAGACCCTCAGGAGCAATAAGTTGTCCCTGACAGCTTCCCTTTTCTTGCTCTCTGCTTCTGGGATGCTATGAGCTGAGCAGCTTCCCTCACCACGCCCTTCCACCATGATCTTCTGCCTCATCTTAGGCCCAGAGGAATGGAGCCAGTGCATCATGGACTGAAACCTCTGAAACCCTGAGACAAACTAAACCTTTCCTCCATTAAGTTGTTTTTCTCAGGTATTTTGTCCCAGTGACAAAAAGCTGACACATAAATGCAACATGAAATTTACCATCTGTAAGTGTACAGACAAGTCAATTGCAGAAAGCACATTCCCATCAGTGTGCAACCATTGCCACCAGGTATCGTCAGAACTATTTTACCTTCCCAAACTAAACCTTCATACCCATTAAGCAGAACTGAAATTACCCCAGACCTTGGCAACCACCCTTCTACTTGCTGTCTCTTTAATTTTGATTAATCTAGTTTGCTTCATATATGTAGATACATACATTTTTCCCTTTGTGACTTATTTATTTTACTTACCAAATTCCTTTAAGGTTCATTCATGCCATAGCATGCATCAGAGTATCCTTCCTTTTTAAGGATAAATAGTATTTCCTTCTGAGTCTATGATATATTTTGTTCAACCACTCATTGTAAATAGATTCTTTGATAATTTCTATTTTTGGGTTATTGTGAATAATATTGCTGCAAACATGGTGCGTTATATGTATTGAGTTCTTGTTTTCATTTTTTTTTTGGGGGGGGGTGAATAGATACACCAAAATAGAGTTGTTGGATTATGTAATATTGCTTGTATCTAATTTTTGCAGAACCACCAGACCATTTTCCATAGTGGCTGAACCATTTTACATTCCCATCAGCAATGAACAAGGGTTTCATTTCTCCACACCCTTCTATTGTTTTCTTTCTCCCTTTCAACCATCCAAAAGAGTATAAAGTGGTATTTCACTGTAGTTTGGATTTGTATTTCCCAAATGATTAGTGATGTTGAGCATCTTTTTGTGTGTTTTTGGTCATTACTGTGTCTTTTTAAAAAATATTTATTCAAGTCTTTTACCTATTTTTAAAAATTCTTGTTACTATTAAGTTGTAGGAGTTCTTTACATGATATGAATATTAATCTTTTATCACATACATAATTTGCTAATAGTTTTCCTACTCTGTGGGTTGCCTTTTTACTCTGTTGAAAGTATCCTTTGAGGTACAAATGATTTTAATTTTGATGAAGTACAATTTATCTTTTTTTTTCTTCTGTTTCCTGTGTTCTTTAATGTCTTACCTACAAAAACATGGCTAAATCCAATAGCTGTCATGAATCTTTCTCCTTATGTTTGTATCTAAAAATGTTGGAATTTTATCTCTTATCTTTAGGTTTTGACTCATTTCAAGTTAATTTTTACATGTGATATGAGGCGACTTCATTTTTCATATGTAGTTTTCTAATTTCTCAACACTATTTGTTGAAAATATTATAATTTCCTATTGCGTGGTCTTGGCATACTTGTTGATTTCATTTGTGCATATTTGTGAGTTTATTTCTAGAATCTCTATTCTGTTCTCTTGGTCTGTAGGCTTGCCTTTATGCCACTACCACACTATTTTGTGTAGTTGTTTTTTTATTTTAAGTATAACTGAAGGGAACAATTACAGAATTTGTCCAAGATGTCTGTTATGTAAGGGTATAATGAGAAGAAGACCTTGAACAGTAAGGTTAGAGTTACCATTTTGAAAATAAAGGTTGTTTTTAAAAATAAAAATTAATTTTAATAGCCCAGAAAGTTATAACTATTTATTTCAATCACAACTTCTACACTAAAACTGAGAATCAAACCAGAACCTAAATGGCATTCCACATTAAACATTTAGTAGGCACAGGACTCTGCTGGTTGACAGTGTTTGCTGGGTAGTCTTGCTAGGCTGCTAGGCTGACTCAGCTACTAGGGCTCTTCTCCACATGTCACTCATCTTTCTCCTGAGACCAAGACCTAAGCAAGATATTCTCATGGGGTGGCAGAACCTTAATGAGACAAGTAGAAACAAAGGGGTCTCTTAAGGTTTGGACTTAGAACTGTCGTGCTGCCATCACCGCTTCATTCTATTGACCAAAGGCAATCCTATGCCTGTTCCCATTGCTTGGGGCAAGCAAATGCATTCTGTTACCAAACTGGAAGAATGGAAAGTCACAGGGCAAAAAGAGTGAATACAAGTCACCTAGGCAAAGGTCATAAGTAGCCATGAAATCAAAAGTTGATTTCTCTTGTTGTTTTTGTATTTCACATATGATTTTCCTTTATGAGGGAATAGAAACCATAGTCTAAAGTGGTGGCGGGAAGTGGTGAAGTATTTTGTTTGTTTGTTTGTTGTTTGAAGATGTGTCTCTTTCTCTTTGGAATATATTCAGGTTCATTTTAATTACATGCAACTACATCATGGCATGCATAACAGATTTTCTTAGTAATTATGAACTACTACTTGAGACCAGATACCATGCTTTATCATAAAAATACCCTGATAATAAACACTATTTATAAAGTACTTACCATGTGCCAGACTCTATGTTAAAATACCTTACAAATATGATTTTTATTTAATTCTCCAAATAATCTAAAGTAAGAAAATCCTTATTTATGCTGGACAAAATCACAAGTTTTACCAGGTAGCTAAATTTGTTTAGCAGATTTGTAAATGTACAATAGATCCATCATTGTGTAGTAAGTGTGATTCAGGGTCATGGGATTCTATTCCTACCAGCTATCCCAAAATAATTTTTTTTTTTTTTGCAGTATTGGGGATTGAACCCAGGGTCATTCTTCCTCCAAGCTATACCCTCAGCCCGATTTTTTGTTCTTTATTTTGAAGCAGGGTCTCACTAAGTTGCAGAGAGCCTTACTAAGTAGCCAAGGCTAGCCATGAACCTATAATCCTCCTGTCTCAGCCTCCCAAGTACTGGGATTACAAGCAGGTGCCACCATACCCAACCCAAAATAAATTTACCAAAGGAAAATCGAAATTACTGTTTTCAAAAATATTAGAGAGCAAAAGAATACATTGAAGCAACCATAAACAAAGAAAAATAAGTAATTAGTTCTCATTCATCCTCAACATTGTAAGAAAGCCACAAATTATGTGTTGGTATAAACACAAAATAAAGATAGACTATAGACACTCTCTTGGCAAGAGACCTATCACTATCATGAACTGCGCTAAGACACCTACGTGTCAGATTTCTATTTTCATTGTATTTTGATTTTGTTTCTTGTTCTCATTGCTGTTTGTGTTTCACCAAAGCTTTAAGTACTTAGTAAATTCTGAGTGAATAAATCAATACAATGTATAATTTCAATGATTAAGGCATGAAAACATCTCTTAGGAACTAAAGTCTTCATATTTTTCATTCATTAAAACAAATTTACAATAACTTCACATTGCATTATTATCAAATCTTTGGATCTAGAGATATTCTCTTCTACCTTGGTTCATGACCTTATGCTTAACAAATCAAAAAATACAGTTCTTTTTCCATTTTTACACAGCCTACATTTATTTGGATTCTGAATAAGATATAAGAGTTTAACATTTATTATGAAAATAATATGATGAAATGGAATAGGATGATCTGAATGATTAATCTCATATGGCCAGAACACTGTGCAAATTTAAATGATATTAATGCTTTCATTTTTTCATAGTCAATATTTGCATTTCTTTAATAGTGAAAATCTGCCAAAAGAAAAATCAGATGAATCATGATCCTGAGGCCGTGAGCATCTGAGGATTATTTTAAAAGACAATTTCAGGCTTAGCTACACATCTCTTGGTTGAGGTCAAAATTCTGCACATTGGGATGTGAGAGGTCTAATTCAACTGTCCGTGCTTTCTAATGTGTTTGGAAGTTAGCAATCATCATACTTGAAACCAGTAAATATCTAAAGCTGTTCTTTATTTAGAATCAGTTCTGGTCTGCAGAGGAATAATAGAAGCTTCTGTGAAGCTTTCAACAGTGTTGTTTTTAAGATGTGGATTATTTACACAGTGATGCTTTCTGAATAGGTATACCTCCACCTTCTCTAAAAAATAGTCCCTCTTTTAAAAAATAAATCAATCAGCTAGAAATAGAAAGTATTCAGACATTACTAAATTTTGTACGAAAGCCTATTTGAAAATAGTAAATACTATGGTTTCTGTAGTCTTGATTATAAAATTCTTTATAAGACCCTATTTTCTTGTGTGTGTGTGTGTGTGTGTGTGTGTGTGTGTGTGTGTGTGTGTGTTACTAGGTATTGTATTGAACCCAGGGTGATTTTACATATGAGCTATACATCAGCCCCATTTCATTTTGAAACAGGGCCTCACTAAATTACTACACCTTAGTCTGAAACCTGTGATCCTCCTGCCTCAAACTTGCAATTACTGGTCATACAGCCCTATACCACTTCACTGGGAAAATACCCTATGTTTGGTTGCAGGAGGACAGTACTACCATTGTACCTGTGTTCTGAGCATGGATTTCAATGTGAAACAACTACTTAACATTTTTCTAAATATTGCAAATAAATCACTAAATTTAGGCCAGAAAAGACATTTTAACAAAAGACTTTTCTCTGGGCCATAGAGAAGGTTCCTTCCTCTTCCTCCATCAAATACTTAATTTTTCCTTACACAAAAAAGCACAAAGTCATTGACACCTGATAGTAACATTGTGTTACAGGAACAATGTGGTGCTTCTAGTAGTCTTTCCTATTTTAAAAAAGCAATCAACCTTATGAAAACAAGAGGGAGCCAGGCATAGTGTCGCATGTCTGTAATCCCCAGTACTTGGGAGGCTGAGACAGGAGGATCACAGGTTTGAGGCCAGTCTCAGAAATTCAGTGAGACCCTCAGCAGCTTGGTGAGATCCTGTTTCAAAGTAAAATATAAGAAGGGCTGGCTGGGAGCGTAGCTTGGATGTAGAGCACCCCTGGGTTCAATCCTCAATATCAAACAAAGAAAAAGAAAGGGGGGATTGATCTACAAAGCAGTCTCTTATAAGTCACTTGCACAAACCCTGTGGTCTTTATTCTGAGCTCATTGCTGTAGTTATTCTTTCTTTTCTAGTATTTGTTATGTCATAACAGAAGACCAAGGGGAAGAGTGTTATTGTTTTAATGATAATAGACCATACAAAGGAGGCTGAGGAGGAGTATATGTTATAACGTGGATGTTGAGGGACTGAATGACAGCAGTCCTTTTGGAACTTATATAAACCCCACATTTACCTTCTCCCATCCATTTATTTATTATCATTTTTTTTCCATTTGGCAACAAAGTTTTCTATTTTAATCCTACCTTACACAATAATAAAAACCATCAGGACTGAGTCTTGTACTTTCTCCCTTTGCTCATGCAGAACTTACTAACTTAACTACTTGCTTATATTCTGTTTGTGTTGTGGTGCTGATTTTACACACTTCAACTGATATTTCAAGGCTATGATTTTATATTATTCTTCTACTTTAAAAACAAAACAAAACAGAACAAAAATCTGTGGTAATTTTAGTTGCTTCAGAGACCAAATTCCTTAGCAATACCTTCTTCAAGAGGACCACAATGTCTTGGAAATGTCTTTTATCTGAGAGTTTGCAGATCCCTCACACCCCAGGTTCCTTACTAAATGTCACCTTGTCTTGAAAGCCCTCCCTGGCTTCTGTTGATGGAGTCTAATCTTTGTTGTTGCTTAGATTGGAAATAGTCTCCAAAAGCCCATGTCTTAAAGTCTTGGTTCCCAGCTAATAGCATTCCTGAGAGGTGGGTCCTAGTGGCAGGATGTTAGGTCATTGAGGGGGTAGCCTTGAAGAGGAAATTGGAACCCTGGTCATTTCCTCACTCTTTCTCCTTCCCAATGGCTAAGAGGTGACAGTTCTGCTTCATCACACACTCTCTGTCATGATCTTCTGCCTCACCACAGGCTCAAAGCTGTGGGGATAACCAACCATGGACTGAGACGGTGAGCCCAAATAAATCTTTCTTCCTTTCAAGTTGATGATCTCAGGTAACTTATCATAGCAATGGAAAGCTGGCTATAGCACAATCTCTCCAGTATATCTTTTGCTCTGGTAATACTGAGAACATACTTGTCATGGAGTATTTATTTATTTACAAACTTCATCTGTTCTCAGTAGATACTTTGCCTCTTCAAAATATAGTCTATATTCATATTTATTATTCCCTTTATTGGCCCTTAAAATAAAAACAAGTTCAATAGTTCAAATAGTGCTTATAAATATTTATTGAATGATCGTCATTAAATGTTTGATTGTGTTTGTTGTATTTCTCAAACTCTTATACTTTCAGTTCTAAGGGGTGAGAATACATCCATATTTTGTCTAACAATGTCACCTCATGCCCAGCACAATATAATGTAGATGATTGGTTTGTTAAAAACAAATTTTGAAAACGAGCAAGCAAATTGACAATGGATGATATAAATGATTATAATGGCTTTCAACTGTTGATAGTTTCTGGACCTAATTTTTTTAACTAAAAAAATGAAACTCTAAGGCTAAAAGCTTTGGCATCATTGAAGATGTTTTAAAGATACAGTTGTATTTTTGAAATGTGAGTTGTGACCCACAGTTATTTGACATGCTCTCAGTTTTGTTGATGTTGACCAGATTTAAAAAAAAAACAAAACAAAATTAATTTGTATTAGTTGTCTTCTGCTGTGTAAAAAATGACTGTGAGTTTAGCAACTTAAAAATATTTGAACACTTCAAAATTTCCCTGGGTCAAATGTTGAGGCGCAGGTTATCTGGATCTTCTGGTTAGGATCTTACAAGTTCGCAATAAAGATACTTGCCGGGACTGGGTCATATTTTAATCTTGGAGTCCTCTTCTAAGTCCATTGGCTTACAGCAGAGTTAATTGCCTTGTAGAATTAGTGGTATACTCTTTCTCTAGGACAATAGGAGAGTGTTTTCTACTTCTTCCAATATTTTACTTCCAGGGTAGATAATTTTCAAAGGGATCACCTGCTCAGGTCAGGCCCACTCTGTACAGTATCTCTTTTGATTAGCTGAAATTCATCTGATTAGGGTCTAGGGCATTAACCACATCTGAAGAATCCCTTTATTTTTCATATAATCTTATCTACGCAATAGTAGCCTCATATTATATTCCATTTGTTGCCCCAATCAGGAAGAAGGTATTATACAAGGTCACAAGTCACTTGGAGGCATTTTAGAAATCTACCACAAGGATATAGTAAGGGTGAGCACTGGTTCATAAGACTTTCGTTTGAATAATATGCATTTGGCCTTAATATTATGTATGAATGTATGTTTATATGTAAAGAGTGAATCACAATACAAAATATATTTTTCATTGATTCATATTAAAATGTATATTTCAAAATCACCGGGCTCAAGGACAAATTTACAATGCCTCTCCTGTTTCTAAAAGTAGATAAAGACTACTCCAACTGTAGAGAATGCAAAGCAGCATTAGAAATTAATTTCCCAATATTAATTACTAGTTATAGCAATTTTTAAAAATTCATTCATTTAGTCAATCAGTAATTCTTGAACATATATTCAAGACTTTTTACTCACAAAGATAATTATTTCCTAGAGGTCAATAGTCATTAGTGAGGTATACTACAAATACCCTGAATAACTGATCAGTGTAATACCAGGTAGAAAGTAGAGAAAACAGAAAATTTTTAAAAGGAAATAAAGGTAAGAATTCATAATTTGAAAAGCTTTTAGTATTTCTATACCTGATAAAAGTCCACATTTTCTTTCTAAAATGTAACTACATGACTCAGTAATAGAAGAAATAAACAAATATTTAAATAAAATTAAAGATTAAAAATTTAAAGACTTAAAAAGAGTTGTAAAATATAGAATATTATTCTCACAGATTTTATTTTATTTTAATAATTTATTGGTACATTATACTCTCACATCACAATGTAGTTCACAGTGATAATGACACACATGCACGTAGCACTTGGTGACTTTCCACCTGGCTCTCTACCCTCTCCTCCCTTCCCCATCCATGATATTGAGATTGATGTTAGTATTCTCACATACATACATGGAATGTCAGTGGAAGTGATATTCTCCTCTCCCCTCCTCTCCTAGACCACCTCCCTCAATCCACTGGTGTTTCTCCTCCATTATCTAAAGTCCCTCTTATGCCCTCTTCAAGTAGCTGTAAGATCTCTGGTCTGACTTCCAGGTCTTTGATCCATCTTGAATCAATATTTTCCTGCATATGGTTAACCAGTTTTGTCAATACCATTTGTTGAAGAGGCTATCTTTTTTCCAGTATATGTTTTTGGCCCTTTGTAAAAAAACAATTGGCTGTAAGTGTGCAGATTTGTTCCTGAGTCTTCTATTCTGCTCCATTGGTCTGAGTCTGCTTTTGTGCTGGCCATGCTGTTTTTATTACTATGGCTTTGTAGTATAGTTTGAAGTCCGGTCTTGTGATGCCTCATGAGTGGTTCTTGTTTCTGAGAACTACTGTGGCTATTCTGGGATTTTTATTGTTCCAAATGAATTTAAGGACTGATTTTTCTATGTCTGTAAGAAATGACCTTGATAATATAATGGGTATTGCATTGAATCTGTAGATCACTTTTGGAAGAATGGCCATTTTGATGATATTTATTCTGCCTATGCAAGAGTATGGAAGATTTTTCCATCTTCTAAAGTCTTCTTTGGTTTCTTTCTTCAATGTTTTATAATTTTCCTTGTAGAAGTTTTTACCTCCTTGATTAGGTTTATTCCTAGGTATATTATTTTGGGGGGCAATATCGTGAGTGGAAATGTTTTCTGTATTTCTTTTTCAGCAGAATTATGTTTGGCATACAGGAAAGCTTCTGAGTTTTAAAGATTGATTTTGTATCCAGACACTTTGCTGAATTTCTTGATCACTTCTATAAGTCTTTTGGTTGAATTTGTTGGTTCTTGTAAGTATAGCATCATGTCATCTGCAAAAAGGGACAGTTTTTGTTCTTCCCTTCTTATTTGTACTCCTTTGATTTCCTTCTCTTGCCTTATTGCTCTGACTAGAGTCTCAAGTGCTGGACGTCAGACCAGATACCTTGCAGCTACTTGAAGTGAGCATAGGCCCAATGCTTCAACACATAGACCCCAAAGACATGGGAAATTCAAAGGAAGATCAATACATGGGATTACATTAAACTGAAGAGCTTCTGTGAACCAAAGGAAACTATCAAGATCCTTAACAGAGAGATAACAGAATGGGAGAAACTTTTTACCAACTACTCCTTCAATAGAGGACTGATATCCAGAATATGCAAAGAATTCAAGAAATTTACCACTACGAAAACAAATAAAGCAATAAAAAATGGGCAAGTGAACTAAATAGATACTTAACAAAGAAAGAAATACAAATGGACAGTAAATGTATGAGGAAATGTTCAAAATCATTAGTAATCAGAGAGATAAAAATCAAAACTACCCTGAGATTTCACCTAACCCTAATTAGAATGGCAATCATTAAAAAATGCAAAGAACAAGAAATGCTGGAGAGGGTGTGGAGAAGTGGAAACTCTAAAACATTGTTGGTGAGATTGTAGATTAGTGTAACTACTTTGGAAAACAGTATGGTGGATCCTCAGATGAATGAAAATGAATATACCACATGATCCAGCAATACCACTTCTGAGTATCTACCAAAAAGAATGGAAACCAAACTACCAGACTAATGCATGCATGTCTGTGTATATAGCTGCACGCTTCACATTTGCCAAACTATGGAGCTAGTCAAGATTTTCATAATCAGCTGAATGGCTTACAAAACTATGGGATATATACACAATGTTTTACTCAGCCATAAAGAGGAACAAAATTGTGTCATTTGCAGAAAATTGGAGGGACCTGGAAAAGATTATGTTAAGTGAGATTAGTCAGACATAAAAAGTAAAAAATCAGATGCTCTCCCTAATTTGTGGAAGCTAGGAAGAAAGTGACTCTTAAGAGAGACTCGAGATGAAGAAGGAAAACCTTAGATGAACAAAGAAGGAGACCTATCTGAAGGTGATGGGAGGGGGCAGGGGGACACCCTAAAGCACATGATATACTTTACAAACATATCAAAGGCAATCACTAAACTGAACATGAAGGGGGCAGGGGTGGGGAGAGAGACTGGGGTGGAATTTAGGGAAGGGTTAAATGAGACTTGTGTGCATGTATGTCTCTACCAGTTTGTACCTCACAACAATGTATAATTACAATGCACAATAAACCCATAAAAGAAATAAAGTACCTCTTATATCCTGATTACTCTTTAACTTCTGCACATGAGGGAAAGTATATGACCCTTCACTTTCTGTGAGTGGCTGATTTCACTTAACATACTGCTCTCCAGGTTCATCCATTTTCCTGAAAATGACATAATTTTGTTCTTATTTATTGCTGAGTAGAATTCCATTGTGTGTCTATACCATAATTTTGTAATCCATTCATCCATTGATAGACCCTTGGGTTGGTTCCATAATTTGGCTATTATGAATTATGCTGCCTTAAACATGGATATGCATGCTTTACATAATATTCTGATTTCAGTCTTTTTTGAAAGATACCCAGGATGGTATAGCTGGATCATAAGGTGGATCCATTCCTAGTTTTCTGAGGAATCTCCACACTGATGCCATAGCAGCTATACTAATTTGCAATTTCACCTACAGTGTAGATGACTTCCTTTTTTCCCACATTCTTGCCAGCATTTATTGTTTGACTTCTTGATGATTGACATTCTAATTTGGGTTAGATGGAATATCAGTGTAGTTTTGATTTGCATCTCCCTGATTGCTAATGATATTGAACATTTTTTTCATACATTTATTGGCCATTTGTACTTCTTCTCTTGTGAAGTGTCTATTTAGGTCAACTGGCTATTTCTTGTTTGGGCTATTAGTTTTTTAGTGTTAAATATTTTAAGAACTTTGTATATTCTATAAATTATTTCTCTGTCAGAGGAGTAGATGGCAAAGGTATTCTCCCATTCTGTAGGCTCTCTTTAGACTTTTGATAGTTTTCTTTGATGAGCATAAACTTTTTAGTTTAATGCCATCCCATTTATTAATTCTTGTTTTAATTTCCTGAGCTTTGAGGATCTTATTGAGGAAATTTCTACCTATGCCTATATGTTGGCGTGTTGGACACATGCCTTCCTCTAGTAATTTCAAAGTCTCTGATTTAGTTTCCATTTCTTTGGTCTATCTTGAGTTGACTATTGTGCAGGGTGAGAGATAGGGATTTAATTCCATTTTTCTACAAGTTGATTAACAGCTTTTCCAACACCATTTGTTGAAAAGACTCTCTTTTCTCCAAGGTATGTTTACATTTTAAAGAAATAATTTACCTCAATCCAGCAATTAAAATAGAGAAAATCCATTTTAAATATCTTATCTTTTACTTTGTATAATTTTATTGCTTGCCTCAAGACACTTATAGTCTTGGAGCTGGGGCCGTGACCCACTCAAGTTACTGTCAATAAAGCTTAAGAGTCATTGCATTTTGTGAGCTGGTAATTGGTTTGGAACAAGCTGTGAAAACCCCCAAAATCAAGCGCAGATTCGGCTCTCATCTGTCACTGCCACCACGCAGAAGCCAGTGGCCATGAGGAGATCATAAAAACTATACTTTGATTTTTATTTGGACATGCAGGCTTCCTAAATGGCTCATAAATGAATGTCGGTTTCCCAAAACCAAAGTGTATTTTGATCAACCAATTTTATTCTGATACAGGATCCATTCTGAATGAGTTAGAATTCTATTGTACTTCAAATTTAGGTTGGAATTTAAATGCCTTCAGTCTCCTTTTCTAATGTGCTCAGCATCAACTTTGGAAGAAGCCTACTCTGTCTTTAACATCAAGGCATTCCATGCAAATAAATATCTGTCTTTCACACCCTTAAGACTTCTTGTTTCCAAATGAGTTTGGATTCAAGGTTAATATCCTACAGAATTTTGTGGTCAATTAGGTGAAGATACATTCAGTTTAATATTTTGAACCAACTGTCATAAGGTGCCCTTATTTCCTTGTCACCTTAAAATTGCTATCAAAGTCTTTCTCTTCCATGATCCATTTACATTTCTCCTTGCATATCAATAGTACTTTTCTTTTAAGGATCTCAAGGAACATATTTAATTTGTCTTGATTTCTGTCTTATTAATATTGTTGATTAAACGTACAGATTTATGGATTCATAATTCGGCTTTATGAAAAATTTGTTCCCATTGAGACAGAAAGCCCAAGAGATTAATTAAACTCTGTCTTCACTCTTTCTTCATGTCCCACCTCTCTGAGGAAAAACAAGCACAGAATACAAAACAAAAGAAAGAATTACAGTTGTTACTAATTGATTGTTTTTCTGCAACCATGTGCAGTGTATAATTATCC